>PVJI01014871.1:0-42387 GCA_004026765.1 Micronycteris hirsuta
AAGAAGGACCTGTTCTCAGGGGAGTGACCAATGACTTAGCCTTTGTACTCAGCTAGTTGCTATCTATCACTAACGTGTATAAAAAGACTTGTAGCTCTGAATAAACTTGCCTTATGCCAGCAGAGCATTTGGTCCTCTCCTTTATTTCAGTCCCTCACCCTATCCCACGACCACCCTTGCTGCAGCGGGCTGCGGCAGAAAAGGAAGAAACTGCCGAGCCATGCGGAGATAATCTGTCTAGATGGTGCTGATGAGACACGGTGAGGACTGGAGAAAGGGTGGAGGGTCTGCTTCAGAGACTCATCACACCGTCCATATCACTGGAGAAAGAGGAGCGCAGCCCTGGCGGGGCGGGGACTCCTCAGACCCTGGGAGGCCGGGGTGGGGCAGGACCACTAACCTTTCTTGTATGAATGTATCTCAAAGGATACACAGGGAGAGGATGAAGATGAGGTGTTTTCACTCTTGTACCTATAGAATTTTGAACCATGTGACTATTTACATATTTCAAAAGCTACTAAAAATTTAAAAATAAAAACAACATTGTGCCTAAATCTGGAACTAAAATTTAGAAATTAATATTCCAGGCCATAAGCCTGGGGCACTCTCTAGAAGGACCTAGAATATAAAGACACATTAAATACAAGAGTTAGACTTTCTTTTAACAGTGGTATACATATTAATTCATACAATCGTCTAGTGTGAATTTTTTTAGAAATGTATGTATACAAGAATAGTGCAAGCTGTTAAATTTATTTTTATTTAGTATAACTGAAGAAGTTAACAGACAAATATATTTTAATGTAACAAAAAGTTATAGTTGATAGGTTTACCATTTACATTTCAAAGAATTTCAGTAATTATTTTAGTATAGCCAAAGACTTAACATTTGAATTTTACCCATGTTTGAAATGTAAAATGCACAATTATAATACCCATACTACATTTCTTATAATTTTAAAGATTTAGCTAAAACATGAGTCTCTGCAGGTAAAAGCAAGTGTTCTCCTACACCTAACACAAATAAAATGTATTGCTAATAAAGTGCCATTGGATTAGATAACACTATTTCAACGATTGTATTTTGGAGAGGACGGCAAAAGCACATGATAGCATGGAACTAGCCACTTTCATTATACTCGTGTAGAACTAGTCATCTGCGTTACACTTTGCAACAAGCATGAGTGCTTATAGTAGGTATTAACCATAATACAGAATTCTTCTCAAGAAAGATCACAACTACGACTTATGACAAACTGTATCATCATCACTGAACATAGTTAGTGTCCAGAGTTTTTAAAAAGTGCAATCTTGAATTAAGATCAACTTAAGTCTATCAATATAAAGAAATAGTTTTAGGGACTTCATATAAATAAAAGAAGCTCTCTTTCAATTGTAAAATAGGCTTTGACCTGTTCTCTGGAGAGAGGAATAGTGGTGGATGGTCAAGTCTGGCAATGAGGATGTTTGCAGCGGGTGAAAGCCTGGTGTGCATTGCTGTGAGATACACCTTTCACACAAGGAAGATGTGCCAACTCGATGTGATGTATACAGCACTTTTCAGGCACTTGACTTCCTCGGTAGTTAAACTGATGTTCAGATATTAATTAATGGACAAAAATTAAATTATATAGTGACTTCAAGCCATGCTCCTTCCTACAGAACATCTGTGTTCCGTAAGGTGAACTCAAATGTTCCCTGCTAAAATCAAATAATGATGCCGTATACCCAATTCAGAGAAAAAAATTTAATAAACAAATTGAATTTTCTCAATTTTAAGATTTTCCACAATTTTTCCTTAAGTCTTCTTTTTCTACTACTTGTCTGAATGGTAGGAGAAAAAAGGCTTGAAAACTGTGAACAAGTATGCATAAACAATATTAGAATATTTTAAACCATTGATTAGTTTAATATACTATTTATGGAAATATGCCTATAGTTTGCTCTTACCCTTCTTAAGGGCCATGTTTACTAATAGTAAATCTGTTCCTAGTTCTTATTATAGAACTCAATATGTAAACATTTTAATGTACCTAAAAGAGCTTTGTGAATTTTGATCTGTTGTCCCTAAATATGCTTAAGAACCAATACATCAATGTCTGGCTCTGAAACTATCTTTGGGGTCCAGGCTAAAGAAATGCTTTCAGATATATCATTAAGAATAGGGTTCTAAGATAAGACTACCAAATTCTGTTCTAAAATGAAAAAATATATGGCAAGTTTCCAGTGTAGATGTCACTAATGTTCCCATTTTTTTTGAATACTTAGTATATAGTTTAAGCATGTTGATATTAAGGATTTTTTATTTGTATGTATTACAATTTGGGAAAATTCTGCAATATACTTTTAGGCAGTTAGCTTTAAAATAATAAAACTTCAACTCTTAGCACAAACAGCCCTGAGAACAATGCATTCAAATTACAGCTCAACTAGAAATAATCTAATTGAGAAACTTTAAAGTATAAAAACAAATTCTGGAAAAGTTATAAATTAAAAAAAATTTACCAACATTTGAGGCACTACCAGACTACAGTACTTTTAAGAGTTGGAAGGACTGTGTAGAAAGAACAAACACACAAAGCTGTGTGTGCACATGGACGCACATTGTGCTATAATGAAGAACTGTGTCCCAAAATTTTATAGACTGAACATTTTCCTGTAGCAACTCCTATTAAAGATATCATGTTCTGGCTGCAGGACAGTTTTGGTAATTGTTATAAAGCATTGGTACAGAATTTCATATCATCAATGGAAGTGGATTCAAGAGCTTGGTTTGCATCAATTTCAAGTGACTGACAGCCCTTGGAAGGGAGCATAAAAGAAACATTTTATGCTTATGATGCAAATGCTAAATCAAAGTAACAACGACTTGATCTATTTCTGAGGGTATAAAACTTCGTAGCAAATAAAGTACAACAAAAGTCTTCACAGTAGAAATAAAATGTTGTTCTAGATAGAAACACATATTCCACTTGTTATATAATGTTGTATACCAGTGATTTTCAACTGGTGTGCCATGGCAGGCACACTGGTGTGCCGCAAGAATTTTTAAAACATGCAACACTTGATTATTTCCTCAGGGGAACTGATCTCTTTTCCCTTAGATTGTCAAATAAAAGGAATGACAATAGCCAACAGAACAATAGCCATCTGGTATGAATGAATCAAAATTATACCTATTTTTTTGTTGATTGGCAAAAAAAAATTTTTTTGGTGTGCTACAGAATTTTAGTGATTAGCTTATGTGTGCCGTGAGATGATAAAAGGTTGAAAATCGCTGTTGTATGTAAAATGGTGAAATGCCTGCGGACAAAAATGGTGTATCACTGTAATCTATCAGCACGACAGTCTCTGCATTCTACACTGGTAAGTTGTGATATTTACCACTTGCTACAAAAATGTGTAACAAATACTAGGAATCAACTTATTACATTTCTGATGTCAAAAAAGAATGAAGTCACTTCTGTTTTATGTTAAAAAATGTTTCCCTGCTTCTTTTTAATACAGTTTATAAAGCTTTACTAAATGAAATATTTTGTTCTAGAGAAGTGTATTGACTTATGCAAAAATACACAAACAGTCCCATATCTTTAAAATCTATACTTATATATCAGAAGAGTATTTATACTTTTTATAGTACTTAAAATGAAATATTTATGCATAAATAGCTTTTGCCATTCAAGGTATGAAGATAGGGATGCATTATTACAATTTACATACAGTTAATTCACAATTGAAAATATATTTATGTGAAGTTTGACGAGTTAGGAATAACACGGGCATGCTGACCCAGATTGAATCATAAATCAGAACACTAGTATGGTTAGCTGGGATCATACACATGACCAGCAAGCAGCACAGATTGATAACTTTCTAGAATTCCTGTGGATAATTAAGTCAATCAGTAGCAAGTGAGATGTACATTATAAAGTATTAAAAAACTAGAACATTAATGGAATACTGGAAAGAATTTAGCCAAATTTCTAATTGTGCTTTAGATGGGCAAAAGCTAAATGTTACACTAAAATGATTTAACTACAACCTCAATATTCCTTGTGCTTTAGAATTCTCTTAATATTTTCTTAAATTATCTTGCTTCTTCTCCAAATAGGTTTGCTGAGGCTAACAAAAGAGTTAAAAGTATGAGCAAATTAAGTAACTAAAACTTTGGGATTGTCTGTTTCTAATGCTGTTTCTAACCACTGATTAGATTAGTTGCGACATCACATGTAGTTTCTTCTAGATGATAGGAATGAAGGTTTTGTACAAGTCAAGGCATGATGGGAGAGGTCTCATAATCAGTCTTAGAGAATGAAGGTATTGCTCAAATAGTAACTTCTTTCTAAGTTTCACTCTGATATAATCATTGTTACTGAGTCAAAGGTCCTCACAAAGCCTACGGCAATGTTTGGAATTCTGGAAATCAGATATATATGGCTCAAACGACTAAAGAGAAATGTAGCAAAGTCACCTAAAACACTTTTACAAATAATTCAGATATATAGAAATCTTTCCTAGTTATATTTCATATGAGTTACTGAATTACACATGACAACCAGAAAAAAATACACACATGCACTTCTTAAACTAATGATTATCACGTAAAGTACCTTTTCTTCCATAATTCACTTTCATTTCACTTTAGAAAAAATGTATGTAAGTTTAACACATGTTCTAAATCAATTTGAAGTAAGAATTTCCAGTTTTTGTCAGACAAATATTTTGATGTCAAAAAAGTCTACTTACAAATGGTTGGAAAGGAATGACTACTATGAATAACATTTATCAACATAATTTATCAACAATTGATAAAAAGCACTGCATAGTATCCTACAAAGCAGGTCACTCCTTTAAATATACAGAGACAAAGAGGAGGGGGAGGGGGGAGAGAGGGAGAGAGGAAGGGAAAGAGAGAGAAAAATATGAAAGTTGTAAGCAAAAGTATGTCTTAAAACTTTTCTATCTTTATGCTGATTACAAAGGCCTCAAATAAAAACCTATAGCTTTAGCCACTGTGCCTTGTACCTTCTGCACAATATGACTTGCTAACAGTTTCCCAGCAGTTTCATGTCTGTCCACCACAAGCAGGTATGAAAATCGCCATATATAAGGTTATATTAAGTTGGCCAACAATTTGGCAAAGAACAGTGAGACTGAGGTAATACAGGGTGCTGCACATGGCTACTAAGATAAACGACACTTTTTGATAACATGATTTTTGTTTAAGAATTTGTGCTTGCCACACGTAGGCTGAAACTGTGACAGTTCCAATCATAATCTACTTACTCTGTGATATTAGATCTGAAATGAATGCAGAGCAATCCAACTTAAGCGTGGTACTTCAATACCACTAGATGCTACATTGTTTGATTGAAAACCCTGGTTTATTTATCATGTAACTAAAATTCAGGAATGATCTGCTTAGACAAATCACAACTGTTGAAACTACCTTGTCTGTTTCTTAGACTCACATACTGAAAAACCACAGGAATGTTACAGGAAAAATACCTACAAACCAATTTAAAAAAAGAATTATACACCTTGATTATTTTTTTAAATTACCAATTGTCAGCAAAACTAACTCAGCACAATTTCAAAACAATAAAAAGATAAATGAGGTTGCTTATGAAGGCCATAGCTTTGGTGACTACTTAGAACCACACTTGAGGTCTGCAGTTGACCCAGACCTCAGCAGTTTGCTTGCGCCCGACGTTCCCGTCTATTTGCAGGGCTTTATGGCTACGGCATATTCTTCACTCATTGCACACATGACGGACACCTACCGGGGAAAAATGCAGGCACAAGTTATTCAGAAGGCAATACACGCATAAGATATATTTAATTCATGATACACTGTATATTTGTGGATATTTTATACATATTAACTTTGGAAAGAGGTATTCAAGACCAAATAATTTACTTTCTTAATAGTTTCCTAAAGCAAAATTTCTCACATTGTGGTTTTTAAGACAACTTCCAGGGAATGGGGAGAAGAAGAGCTATGCATGTTTCAGTGCGTATTAGATGCTATGCATTTCCACAGCGTTCTTTCTCACACTTAAAAAACAGCTCAAATGTTGATCTTCAGGACAAATTTGAAGCTGACAGTATCTACGTAGTAAAAAACTTAACTTTAAGACTTTGTTAACGGGTCAACATTTCCTCAGTATTTAAAAGCTACCTTTCATGTAAGTATTTCATGCAAACTAGTTGAAACCAAATTTTTATAAAATGATTTTAAAAAGTAGTCTCCCCATAGGTCTTTACCTGTACATCTTCACCTGCATTGTATTTTCCTTCTATTTCTTTGCCTAGTTCGCCTTCTGGCAGCTTAAGATCCTCACGAACTTCACCAGTTTCTGTCAGCAGGGAAAGGTAACCATCCTGAATGCATATCAGCTATTTAAAGGAATTATATCATTTGCACTGATTAGATTATATCCACTCCTTTGTAATATTTACATAGGTAAGTTGCAATCCATATTAATTAGTGTAAGTACACTAATACATTTATATATATACATTTATAAATGTATTACTGTAAGTACACAGTAATACATTTATATATATTTTGGTGCTTTAAAAATGGCAGATATACAAAACCATACAATATGTATAGACTAACAAGTTCATTTCACCCTGTTCTCCCTCTGCCCCCAAGTCTCTACATTATTAAACAGTTTACGATTTTTTAAATCATGTATCCTTGAGTACTTACATTTATGTACACAATAGAAATATAAGTATTTAAAGAACCATAAATAAGTATTTTTCAGCAAGTTGTTTTCACTTGATAACATGTCTTAGAACTCTTTCCAAACTGGAAAATACGGACCTACCTCAGTCTCTTTAGTCACCGTGCAATTGCATACATATACTGTAACCGATTTAACCATTATCCTATTAATGGGCATAAAGGTTATTTTTAGTTTTTCATGATTACAAACTATGTTTTTTTTTAGTTTAATTCTGAACAAAGTTAAGTGGAAAAATTTTAGTCTCCAATTCACTGCTAATAATACATCTTTTTTTTAAAAAGTCAAACATGAGGGGGTCAATGACAAAATGAAACATACCCAGTCATCAACCTAACTTGCAAGAAGACACAGTTTTAATATAACTGAATTTCTTTTATCACAGGCACGAGGGAACAGCCAGGCTGCGCTCATTATTCTAAAAGCATGTATACTGTCAGTGTGCCAGAACGCTGACAGGTTTTACAGAAGGCAATCACCTCGCACACCGGATGTTAGCACAGACGCACACTAAAGGAGTCAAAGACACGGCCCTGGGCCCCGGAACCACTGTAATGTAACCCAGGCACACTGTAGGGGCAGAGTTTCAAGCGTCTCCTTTTTGGCACTACCAAATCTGGCTATGGCTTCCCATGCTAACTCCAACTGCCACAGGCGATTTCAGTTTTGCACACGTCTAAAATCTCAGAAACAAGCACACAAACATAAAACACCTTACAAAGCAACAACAAACACTCTCTTAATTAATCTTCATGTCCTCAAACATCTGTGAGGTGGCTGCTGGTAGAGAAGTGGGGAGTAAGGAGGTTAAGGTAGAAATATAATTTTTAAACCATTAACTACAGGCTTACATTACAAGGCAGATCTTTTTCATTTCAGCTCTTTCAGTAATGCCCTGAAGTGGAACTTGTCTATTTCAAGACTTAAAGGTTCTCACCGCCATTAGTGACTGAAACACAGAAGCCTAATAATAATATTGGTATTTTGATATTTATTTACATAATGGTGGTACTTTATTTTTTGAGTCAAGAATTCATAAAATAAACTGTGGAATAAAATAAAAAGCATTTCAAGTATAAAAATATATAAACATTGTAAAACATCTTGTAAATTGTATTTGTAATTAAATACCTTATTAAAATAACTTGATTTATGAAATACAATTAAAATTTAAAAAATAAAGCTAATCTATAGGAAAGTAAAATTAAATAATGAAAATAAATTATTTGATCTTTCTTAAAGAAATTATTTAAAAATTTTAGATATACAGAAAAGTTACAAAAATAATGCAAGAAAACCACATCTTTTACCTAGACTCATCCTTTCATTCGTTGTTCATTTTTCTGTCTTTCTGTATATATGGAATATTTAAAATAAATACCATACATTCTCTAGTGACTTTCTAGCAATAAATACTTCACTGTAGTTCTCCTAAGAACAAGGACATACTCTTATATAACCAGTTTAGTTTTCAAAATCAGAAAATTCGACATTGCTAAAATATTATTCAATATAGAGTCCATATTCAAATTTTCCACTTGTCCCAATATCGTCTTTGTCCTCCCAACTTCGGGATCCTACCTGGTATTTATTTGGCTGTTGTAACAGTTCAGTCTCTTTTACATGGAATAGTTCCTCACCCTTGCCTTTTCTGATGGTGACATTTTTGAAGAACACAGATTCATTGCATTACAGGATGTTCCTCACTTTGGGTTTGACTAGTTCTTTCCTCATGATTCAGGTAATACATTTTTGGTAGTGATACTACATAAGTGATGTACAGAATATCATATCAAAGGACAAATGATGTCGATGTGTCCTATTATTAATGAAATTAACTTTGATCACTTGGCTAAAGGAATATCTGCCAGATTTTTCCGCTCTAAAGGTACAATTTTCCTTTTTTAATTTGTAATCTAAAAAAAAAGTTATTGCTGGCATCGTTGAGTTTTAAGCGTTTTTGTGCGATTTTTTCCATCTTCTCTCAAAGCCCTCTCTGACTCTACAGAGTTGGAAGGAAGGATGGGGAAGACAGTTATAAGTCAATTCTAAATATTTCCTTCTGATCCTTCACCTTTACAGAAATCTACTCATTTGATAAATGTAAGATGTTCTTCACAATTTCAGGTAGTAGAGAGAGTGTGTAATCATTAGTTATTAGGGAGCAGAGACATGGCAGAGGGCAGGGTGGGAAAACTGGTGATAGAGGTGTTAGGCACACAGTAGTGTATCAAGCTGCTGACTAAGAAATGAAATGGTAGCATATCTTCAAAATATTGGTCCCAAAATACTAGTATTATTATTTCCTATTAAAAGAATCCAATGTACAGTGCTATTTCTTTCCATAGGGTTCTTTGAAAAATGAATAATTTCAAGTCCAGAGGAGGAAGTATACAAGATGAACCTGGACCCGGCTGTTACGCTAGAAAGCGTGGTGCTATTGAAGACCACTAGGCCCCTATTAAAGGGCCTCACCCTGGCCAAAGACAGGTTATTTTGAGTATTGATAAGGATAACAACTACAATGAATTGAAATATAAATATGTTTAAAGTTTATAGTGAAAAAACAGTTGATAGGTCATCGTCAGTAAATCCTAGGGAACCAATTCCTTTTGAAAACTGGTAATTAAAGAAAAAGAACCAAGTATTTACACTGCCTTTCCTATTATATAATGGACCATAGGGTAAACAAACAAAAAATTTGATGAAGGGAAGTGTTTCTTTATAGAAGTGTTAAGGCTAAAAAAAAAAGAAGAAATGACAATTTTTTTCTCCTCTGATAAATTAATGGTTGAGCAAATTATCATATATCTAATAACATCACAAAAAGAGAAACAGTCAGACTTATTTACCTGATGGCTGCAGACGACACCATCTACGAAGTAGTTTGTATTAAAGAAAGAAGAGGAAGAAAACAAAAATCTAAGCTGAACCCGATTAAGGCTCTACATCTAATTACCAATTTCCAGGAAGTACATGGAACACAGGAATACGTTAACCAACAAGGAAATACAATTAGCAAGATACAGAGTGTGGGAAAATCTACAGAACAAACTATACAGTTTCTTTATCAAAAAATTGAAGGGGAGAAGGGGAAGGAAGAGAGAGAAGAGAGAGAACGCCAGTGCATGAGAGAGGAGAACCTACACGTTAAAATAGACTTCAGAGCTACACCAACCATTTGTACATGTACATGGACCTTATTTAACTCCTGATTTAGACAAACTGTAACACAAAAATAATAACCATCACATCCAGAAAAGAAAAAAATACAATTAGAAAATGTAGACACTGACTAGATATTTGAAATTAAGGAATTATTAATTTTTAAGTGCCATAGTGTTCTGTTTTTTTTCAGTTCTTATACCTTAGAAATGTATAACAGAATATTTTCAGATGAAATCATAAGTGATATAATATCTTGTATTAGCTTTAAAAATAGTCAAGAGGTAGAGGGTACAGGAAGAAACAACAGGTGGTGGAGTACAACGAAACAGACTGGCTACGTGTTGATAACTGTTGAAGCTGGATGATGGGTAGACAGAGGACATTTTATTTTGAGAATTTCCACAATAAAAGGTAAAAAAGAAAAATGCTGTGGTATATTAGAATTTTAGAAAGAACACTTTAACCACTAAATGGATGGAGGCGCAAGGAGCTGAAGAAGCAAAGTGTGAACCAAAAGAAAGAATGTGGGGAGAATTAATGACTAGATTCTTTCCATATGGTCAGAATAAGGACACTGAAAGGGGGAATTACAGAGAAACTGTTTTTGCCTGTGTTTGTATTATTGGTATACAACAGAAGGCTGGAGAAGGCATGTCATCACTATTGGTTCCTCCTTAGCAGTTATTTCTGAATTTAATTATGTTCCTCAATCTACTTCTAACAACCAGGCTTATAAGGCCTCTTTCTATTTATTCCTCTTCCTCTTTCCCCAGCCTCTCAAGCTACTTCCTTAGAGCTGCTGTTCCCTGGTAGAGACTTAATGCTTGATCAATGTTGTTATAAAACCTAAGCAACTTCTGGTCAAGATGGCAGTATAGGCAGACATGGCTCACCTCTTTGCACAACCACATCAAAATTACAACTAAAATATAGAACCACCATCACTCAGAACTGTCAGAAATCAAGTTGAATGGAAGTCTGACAACTACAGAATTAAAGAAACCACATCCATCCAGACAGGTAGGAGGAACAGTCTGGTCCCTTATCCATGTATGGTAGATAAAAATTTGGGATATCTCGGGATCAAGGAGTTCCAGCCCCACACCAGGCCCCCAACCCAGGGTTCCAGGGCCAGGAAGATAAGTCCCCACAACTTTTGGTTGCAAAAAATCAGCCAGGATTGAGTCTGTGGAAGAATCTGCTAGAGCCTCAACCAGTTCCTCCTAAAGAACCCACACGTGGACTCACCTATACAGACTCACTCCTTCTGAGGTCCAGCACCAGGGTAGCAGCATGAAAGGCACCAGTGGTGAAACTGGAGTGTTTGGCATCAGAGGCCATTGTCCCTTTTCTAAACCCTGCCCCCTCAGCTCCAGCAAGCTAGTGCCATATCTGAGACTCCCATCAACTTGGCTAACACTGTTTGGCCCTCCTTGGAGATCCCTAGAGACTCCGTCCCACCCGACTTATGGGACCACCCAAATTGCTTTCCCATATGAATGACTGGTCTTGCCTCATGTTTCACAACTTTCTAAATCCTATCAAACAAGCAACAGTTGGCCTCAGTGAGCCCCAGGACCGGCACTAGCAGCAGCCAGCCTAGATTCACTACCTGGCTTTGTCTGGGAATCTCGAACCCTAGCACAAGTAGCAGCAATCTCAGACCGCTTTATAGCTTAGGTAGGGTGGTCCCAGGCAAAACATAGGTAGGGGCTGACCTTGGCCTGTACCACCCAGGAAACCCCAGGGCCTGTGCACCCAGTGGACTGCTACAGAGCATGTTGGAGCACTACCACCCTGATCCTCCACGGAGGGTGGAGTTTGGGGGTAAGTGGTCACAGCCAATCCTTGCAGCTGACCAGCCTGGGTAAATCCTTCCCCTTGATCTTCCAACAGCAATCAAGACTCAACTACAAAAGGAGGATGTACTCAGCCCACATGAAGGGTGCACCTTGAGTACCCAGCTTGGGTGATAGGGGAGGCTGTGCCACTGGATCCTACAGGACACCTACTACATTAGGCAACACTACCAAGACAGGGAGTCAAAGCAGTTCTACCTAATACATAAGAAACAAACACAGGGAGGCAGCTAAAATGAGGAGTCAAAGAAAGATGGCACAAATGAAAGATGAGATCAAAACTACAGAAAAAGGGCTAAACAAAATGGAGATAAGCAATCTATCAGATGCAGAGTTCAAAACACTAGTTGTCAGGATGCTTGAGAAACTTAGTCAGGGCCTCAATAGCATAGAAAAGATCTAGTCAGAAACAAAGGATATACTAATTGAAATAAAGAACAATTTACAGGGAAACAACAATAGAGTGGATGCAGCTGAGAATCAAATCAATGATATGGAACATAAGGAAGCAAAAATAACCAATCAGAGTAAGAAGAAAAAAGAATCCAACAAAATGAGGATAGTATAAGCAGCCTCTGGGACAACTTCAAGAGGCCCAACATTTGCATCATAGGGGTACAAGAAAGAGAAGAAAAAGAACAAGAAACTGGAAACCTATTTGAAAAAATAATGAAAGAAAACTTCCCTAACTTAGTGAAGAAAATAGATGTATAAGTCCAGGAATCACAGAGAGTCCTAAACAAGATGGATACAAAGAGTCCCACTCCAAGACATATCATAATTAAAATGCCAAAGGTTAAGGATAAAGAGAGATTCTTAAAAAAAGCAAGAGAAAAGAAGTTAGTTACCTACAGGGGAGTTCCCATAAGACTGTCAGCTGATTTCTCAAAGAAACTTTGTAGGCTAGAAGGGAATGGAAAGAAATATTCAAAGTCATGAAAAGCTGGGACCTACAGCCAAGACTGTTCAACCCGGCATAAAATCAAAGGGCAGATAAAGAGCTTCCCAGACAAGAAAAAACTAAAGGTGTTCATCATCACCAAACCATTATTATATGAAATGTTAAAGGGACATTTAAGAAAAAGATCAAACCTATGAACAATAAAATGGCAGAAAATACAAATCTATCAACAATTGAATCTAAAAAGCAAACTAAGCAAAGAAGAACAGAGACAGAATCATGGATACAGGGAGCGTGCTGATGGTTGCCAGATGGGAGGGGGTGTGGGAGAATAGGTAAAGAGGTGAGGGGATTAAGAAGTACAAATAGGCAGTTACAGAATACCCATGGGGATGGGGATATACAATACAGTGTAGTATAGGATATTGAGTAGCCAAAGAAGGACATGAACAATGGTGGGAGGACTGCCTGAGGGAACGGGGTGTGCTGGACAGAAGGGGGGCGAACAGGGAAAAATTAGGACAACTGTAATAGCATAATCAATGAAATATAATTAAAAAAAAAAACCCTAAGCAAATAACACTGTCATCAACTGGAGCATTATCTGACCCACCAAGCTGCGAAGTTGGGTATGCACAGCAGCATTCCATTATCTGGAAGAAGTAGCATACATGAGATCAACTTGAGCGGGTCCTAAAGGCACAAACAAATTGTAAAAGAAGTAGCTTAGACTGAGAAAGCACCTTCTTCTGCTACATCAACAAGTTCTCCCTCAATTTGTACCAATGGCTTTATGGGGAGTTCCCCTATGACCTGCTGACTGTAAAAGAAATAATTTCAAGTGGTTTCCAGATGGTTATGTGTGATCTGGTGAAACTATTCAGGGGTGACCATGGAAGACAGTGGGGGTGAGGGCTTCATGCACTGGACATGAAAGAAGAGAGAACCAGAGGTTTGGATTTACGCTGATTATAGGCAATGGCTAAGAGTTTAGATGGAAGGTCAAGGACACTGAAAGAACAAGATGGGAAAATTGGTGACAATAATGTCTGGGGAAGTGGTATGTGGAAAGACTTCTTCACATAGAAAATGTGCCAATATGAATGCTTACATCTGCTACAGAGAAGGTAGAAAATTAGGTGAACAAGATGATTCTTTTTTCTTTTTCCATCTGCTTTCCACCCTCTTCTAATCTACAGCAGTCCTAGCCAGTAAGTGAGCAGGATCTTCTCTCCTCCTATCTTGGGGTCAATGATGTTCTTTGAGAACCCAGGGCTCTGGATTTGGGTGTTTGCTAATACCCCCTATTGGTTTATTCCTGGTCTGTTTGCAAGGTCCTTTTACTTCTGTTACAGGATGGGTCTTCATCTGTGGCTAGGTTCACACCCTATTTTATAAATGGGTAAGGGAAATTCATGCATCCACCTTGAGAATTGTTGCTCTAATGTTTCACCTGAGAAAAACTTCTGTGGAAACATGGGTCGGCAAGCAGGACCCACGTGTGGCAGAGGAATTTCCTGTGGGTAAATCAGGATGGCATATTTTTTAGATTTAAAAACTTGCTACTGCTAAAATCTCTCTATCAAAAGGACTTATACTAATGCATGCCTAGTTTCCTTGAGACCTGAGTTCCGCTCGGAGCCTATTGTCTTTCCATTTGCATATCTATCCTCTTGCCATGCCATCTTGGGTGTCTACCACCTAAAGTAAATCTACAATCCATGCACAGTTAATGAAGATCATTGAGATGTAATGTGCCCGAGAAACAAGAATAAAAGCCTATCTGGCGATAGCTCAAGGCCTCTCCAAGATGATAATGGAGAGGACGCGTGGTCCCGGATTTTTCTAGTCCAGTATATTATGTGTAAAATTATTTACACGCAGCCATGGCAATATGAATTTTGTGGGACAGAATTCACTACAAACAGGCAATGGCGGTAAAGAAAAAACGTGGCTCTGGGTGGGTGCTCAGTTGATTCGAGCACAGTCCCTGGCAGCCAAGGTTGGCATCCCTGGTCAGGGCACACATAAGAAATCAACCAATGAATGCATAAATAAACTGGAACAGCACATTGATGTTTCTTCCCTGCCACCCCCTTCTCTCTCTTAAAAGAGAAAAAACAATACTTGATGTGTGTTGGGCACAATTCTAAACATGTACATACTAAACCACCCTCACACCAATCCTAGGAAATCAATATTATTACTATTTTCATCCTCCAGAGGAGGAAACAGAGAGATTTCAGCTGATGAATGCCAGAAGTAGAACAAGTAGCTTCTTAACCAATGTCTTCCCCGTTTTTATTTTTTAATATTCTGTAAGCACCGCAGACCGTTCTCACTGATACACGAAGTCTCTCCATCTCCTATCTCCCAAACTACTCTCCTTCTCCAGAGGAAGTGACTGTTCAGAGTGTGGACCTCAATTTGTGATTTTGATCCTTTACTACATTTCCAAGTTTTTCTGTTTTAATATATCAACCTCATCTTTTTTTATTTAAAAAACTGCATTTAGGCATGTACAGTAATATATTCAATCTTCAATTATTTCCCTCTGATGGATATTCAAATACTTTCCTAGTTTTCATGTGTGTGCGCCTGTCTTATTCTGGATTGGAATATTCTGGATATATTTTCTTTCTTAAAAAATCTTCATTATATATTTTTTCATTACCAATTATTCCCCATATACCCCCCTCCCCCCAGGAATCACCACGCTGTTATCCACGTCCATGAGTCAAGATGATTCTGCTGTAAATGTCTTTTAGCTTCTTTTTGTAGTCTTTCCAGTACTCGCTCAACTGGCTTATGAACAGAGTGGTCCTGGTGGTGTGGGCTCAGTGGCACAGGCTTCCTCTCACCAGAGCTGATCTGACTACAGCCAGCAGAGACCAACACAGAGTCCCTGATACACACCACTCCCCAGGGGGAACAGCCAGCCACCTGGGAACACTGCAGAAGAGGCAGCGGTTTGTGCTCATTGCATTAGACTCTTTCTCTACATATGGATTTGCCTTCCCCGACTTCAGTGCTCCTACTAAAAGCTCACCTGCGGGTTTCTAGCAAGCCACAGTCCTATCAGAATCACATGTAGTATCATTTCTAACTAAAAACCTTCATTTGACAGGCACAATAAAAAGGCAACAGGACAACGTGCAGACACTCACCGGGCCAAGCACTCCCTCACAGCCTGCCTGTGTGGAGTAGCCCATTGAAGACTCACCTTTGCCACCTGCTGGGTGATACTTTGTGGGCCTGAGTACTATTTTAGAGATTGAAATATATTTCACTATCTGGTACTATTTTTCCCATAGGCAGAATATACAGGTCCCGGAGCCAAAGGTCGTGGCTCTTCTCACTATTACCTTTAATGATGCTGTAACAAAATAATTTGCTTCTTTTCCCTAAAATACTGGAATCTTCTGGTTAAGAAAATTTTTATTCCCAAAGAAAGACTTCTACCAGGGAACTCAAAGGATTCTACAAAACAGGTAAAAATTATAAAAAGACTTTAACCTTGAAGAACTAATAGCATAATTATTTTCTTTGTTGGTGTTCTTTTTTAAGTTGCAACAACAAAATTCAACTCACATATCCCAATATCCAAAAGGCATACTACTTATTATTTTTATATCTAAAGATTTTATTTATTTACTTTTAGAGAGAGCGTGTGGGAGGGAGAAAGAAAGGGAGAGAAACATCAATGTGTGAGAGATACATCGATTGGTTGCCTCTCACATACCCCCACCTGAGGACCTGGCCGGCAACCCAGGCATGTGCCCCAACTGGGAATCAAACCAGTGACATTTCGGTTCTCAGGTCCACTCAATACACTGAGCCACACCTGCCAGAGCTGAAGAATATATTAAGGGTTAATATTCATAGTTTTGGCAACTCACCAATAATTTCAAAGGTCCACAATAATTACTTTTAGTTCTGGAAAATAAACTTCAAATGACATAAAACTTTAGTGAATGCAGAAAAGGCATTTAATTTGTGGTGCAGTACACAGGAACAGAGCACTTTCTAAAGAAACATGATTTAAGTGAGTATCAGAGTCTGAACAAGCATTTCTAAATTTAAACACTTGAGTGTATGTCTGGATGTATTTGCATTTTACACCATCGCTGAGTTCCAGACAGCCATAACTACTTTGGGGAGCACTAATGGAAATTAGCAATTCTAACCCTAACTACATCTTGCAATGGAAGTCAGGAGACAATTTTTCTTTCATTCTGAACTTATTTTAAAATATATAAAGTTAAAGTTGTAAATATTAATACATTTCTTTTCCTAAACAAAGATTTACTTTTTAATTTTCACTGACTGCTAACCTGGCACTTGAAATGCTGAATAAAGCAAATACAAAGGACTACATGTAGCCAAACAATAAGAGAAGGAGGAATTTAGTCAAGGCGCTTGGATAGGCGAGTGAAGACCACCACAATAACTATACCTGGAAAGGCTGACAGAGCTGATTTTTAACAAATGAACAGAAATAAGTTTTCTACAGTGACTAGATAATAAAGGGATGTGATCACTAAGTACTTAATCTGCAAGGCACTGTTCTAAGTATTAACTTATTAAACCTCACAAGGATACTACGAGGAATTATTTTTATCCTCATTTTATGATTAAAGAAAAGAAGGCAAGAGGTTAAGTAACATGCCAACCGAGGTCACACAGTAAGTGCCAAAGTAAGGATTGTCTAGCTTGAGTCAGTCACTTAGCCAGGCTGCAGTCAGTCTCTTATCCAAGCTACACACCAAAGACTGGGACTGGAGTGAGGCAAGTGGGGCATTTGTCTTGGGCGCAAAATTTAAGGTGGTGCCAAAAGAAACATCAGTGACCAGATAAATATTTTAATGCAGTATTTTTAAAAATTAGAGTTAATGGCCCTGGCTGGTGTAGCTCAGTGGATTGAGCACGGGCTGGGAACCAAAGGGTCCCGGTTCGATTCCCAGTGAGGGCACATGCCTGGGTTGCGGGCTAGGTTCCCCGTGAGGGCCATGTGAGAGGCAACCATACATTGCTCTTTCTCCCTCTCTTTCTCCCTCCCCTCTCCCCGCTCTAAAAAATAAATAAATATTAAAAAAAAAATTAGAGTTAATGCAAACATTCCACAATGAAGTAAATATCAAAAGTTTTGGAAAAAAAATCAGAATTATTGATTTTTCCTTTTGCTTTAGGCTCCTATGTGGCTTGGCATTATTACTGTATTTTGCCGGGTATAATATGTACTCTTTTGCCCAAATTTTTGAGGGAAAAATAAGGATGCTCATTCTACATGGGTATAATGATTACATACATGGATATAATAATGAGTATAATAATCCCATATATAATACGCACAAAAATGCGATGTGCATTATACATGGCAAAACAGGGTGCCTGTCTCATCTTTATTTGAAATTCTGTGCTCTAGGCAAGAAACTTTCCTCATTCCCCTCACCCGAGTCTGGGCCCTGTTATAGCTCCAAATAAAAACCCAAACCCAATTTTCCCTTCATGTTAAATATTGAGTTCCAATCAATGACTGACTAATTTGGTCACAGTAGTAACTATCTGAACTACTGATACCATCATTCCGAAATACTCAAAGGCAAAAGCCTTCTATGTTGAGTGCACATTAATGAATATATTGACTATAGAATGATAAAAGCATTCATATATTAAGGATGAAAATGGAACCCAGGCAGGTGTGGCTCAGGGGATTGAGCACCAGATGTGAACCAAACGGTCATCAGTTGGGTTCCCGGTCAGGAGACATGACTGGGTTGCGGGTCACATCTCCAGTTGGGCAAGTGAGAGAGGCAACTGATCAATGTTTCTCTTACATATTGATGTTTCCCTTTTCTTTCTCTCCTCCCCTCTCTCTAAAATTAAATAAATAAAATCTTTTTTAAAAAAAGGATGAAAATGTAAATCCTCTTTTGGCAAAAGAAAATTCTATGCTTAGCCTTAGTTGGCTGCAGTAGTCTTACCTCAATGAATAATTAGGTATGCATTTAACAAATGTTTATTGAGCGCCTACTATAGGCCATATCTCAATTAGGTGCTTCAAGAATAATGAAAAGTGCCCGGCTGGTGTAGCTCAGTGGATTGAGCACAGGCTGGGAACCAGAGGGTCCCAGTTTGATTCCCAGTTGGGGCACATGCCTGGGTTGCGGGCCAGGTCCCCAGTGAGGACCATGTGAGAGGCAACCATACATTGCTCTTTCTCCCTCCCTTCTCCTCTCTCTGAAAATAAATAAATAAAATCTTTAAAAAAAAAAGAATAATGAAAAGATAAAGCAGAACTTTCAAAAGGAAAAGGGGGAGCAGAAAATAACTACTTTTTGGTGTATATCTACGTAGAAGGTAATTATAGGGCATATTTTTTAAATTTAATCCTCACATTATCCCTCTTGTGTAGATAGAAAGACCAAGGCTCAGAGAGATTTCATAATTTATGCAAGGTTATCCAACTAGAAAGTAGTAGAACTAGATCTAAACTCAGACTCACCTGACAAACAAACAAGCAAACAATACTTGCTATTATTATACTAAGACAACTCAAAATTCTACAAAGACCTTGAAGCAACCTAGAAAACACTTATAATAGGTGGGAAAATGAAAATATAAAACTTCTTACTAGATTAAAATCATGTAAAAACATGTTTACATGTGGACAAAGGGTAAAAGAACATCATTGGATAATTGCAATTGATGGTAACAGTCCTTAAAAATTACACAATACAATAAAAGGTATATAAGGAAATCAGTTTAAATTGGATAAAACAAGTCTAAGTGTCACACTTGTATTTCTCACTATGTAAAATGAACAGAAATGAATTCTATATATGGTATGCTTAACACAGAAATTAAAGACTTTCAGAAAAGAGTTTAGTTGTGATTAATCTGAGCTCCTACATCCTATGATGTCAATGGTTTGGTTACTATCAATACCCCAAACAACAAAATGCTATAATTAAACATGCGCTATCCAAATGTATAATTGGAACTAAAACTTAAAGTTTATACCTATAATTTAACAAAAGGTCATAACACGGTCACTGAATATAAATAAAAAAAGCTACATAGTTTTTGTATTTTTCTTCACCATATTCAGTGATGATGTATTGGGTAGGCCAAAAAGTCCATTTAGTTTTTTCCATAAGATAAAAGACATTTTTCATGTTCACCAATAACTTCACTGATTTGGATACTTCGAGTATGTCGGCTGTCTCCCACTACTGGCCTCTACTGGGAAGATGCCAGGGGCACTGCTAAACATCCTCCAGTGCATAAGACAGCCCCACAGCAAAGAATTATTTGGCCAAAGTGTCAATAGTACCAAAAAAGTTTGCAAATCACTTTTGACACATTCAATCAGTCACAGCATCTTCTACATATGCACAAATCTCTTTTTGCATTTCAGTTGTGTTTTTACCTTTCTTGAAATAGTAAAGCACTAAAATGGAAAATGTTGTGTATCTTCTTCCATTTTCGGTATTAAAATGGTTGCACAAAAACCCACCAATTTTGATAAATTTTTTAAAATGCATGCTGATATGACAGCTGTCACAATACAATCTAACCAAATTGTTTTGAATCACGTTAAAGACAACTAAGCACTGCTACAGCCATTGTACGAAAAAATGTAATGGACTTATTGGCCAACCCAATATGTTATCCTTTACATTTAAGGATTTCAACTTATTTCTCTATTTAAGAATATCAAATTCTAAGTCACATGCATTAATACATGAACTTGGTTGATGGAACATGAATTCCAATAATTTCTTGAAAATCTTAGTTTTGATAATTGAAAAAAAATAAAACATCGGGAAGGAAGTTCTCTAAATTTGAAATATTTACAACAAAGAAAATAGTAATTTTTCTAAAAATTAAACTTATTCAGCCATAATATGCAGTCACTTAATCTGAGAACAGTAAGTCTCAACTTTTAAAAAATTCAAGAATGTAAAAACAGTAAATTAGCAATAATCCTAGATAAGATACAACTGTTAAATGTCACTATTTCTCCATTTTCTAAGATAAGTGGTGCCTAATAATTGGTTAGAAAAGCCTACAAAATTACTCCTGGTTTTTGTTAAATTACAATCGATAGCAGAATGTATTTACACCTTTAAGAAATAAGCAGCACTCTAAAGGAAATTAGTACTTACTTGATAATCATTTCTCTTAATATTTGGAACATCCATGTTGTGAGTGGAAGGGCAAATATCTTCATACTTTTTGCCCGTGAAAATATCAATTCCAACAAGGTGAACCTAACAAGAGAAGGGAGAACAGGAAATCTGTTTAAACTTTGCCAAGTATATCAATCATTACATACACAAGAGCACAATACCAAGGCTGATTATGACAGATTCTTTCTCCTTCCAAGGTCATCTAATTTCACTTTCCTTAAAAAAAGGTAGTGATCACAGAATTGATAAGCAATGAAGAGCTAAACATATCATGGCATATCAATACCAAATCATGTATAGTCTAGTAATTATAAGAAGGCACATGAAGTTAGATTTTAGAATTATGTCAGAACAGGTTTTCTCTTCTGTAAGCTTAACAAATCCTCTAAGTCACTAGGACTCAGGAAAATTAATGAAACATTATAAGGGTCCAAGAAGAAAACTCCACCTTTCAGTATTCAAAGTAACAGCTGATCTCCCCAGTAATAGTGGGAAGAAAAAGAAGTGCTTATTACACGGTTATAAGTATAGAAATCTCACGTGCTGTAATGAAATACAAGTTATCAAAACCTCAACGCAAAGGCAGACCTGGGAGGGCACTTACCTTGGCATGGCCGTGCTTCCCAGTTTTGGAAGTTGACATCTCTACTATTTTGCACGGCCGTCCTTTGAGCACCACGAAGCCGTTTTTGCGCAGGGCCGAGCACTGCATAGGGTATGTGCTTGAAGCCCCAGCATCTCCAGTAGTGAAATCAATTTCATCTGCCATGGTGGGCTGGGGAGACGGTAGCTTTCCCGAGGGAACTACGCAAAAAGTTTGTTTGCTTTTTAACAGGCACACAGGTAAGGAAACATCTCATTTTGGGCAGGTTACATGCCAAGCATCACGGATCAATTATTTTTGCCTTTATAGAATAACCACTCAAGAACAGTGGACACTTTCTAACTCCGGCCTCTACAAACTTTTCCATCCACTGATGGGGAGGTGGGTGGGAAGTCCCAGAGGAGCTCGCTGGAGTGGGGGATCCCCGCCCTGGGTGCTCACCCGTACAAGGATCAGCAAATTCCCTGCCCCCCTTGTCCCACCGCAGGAGAAGCCGGCGACCTTCCCGCACCGCGCCGCACCACCCGGCCCTCCGCCGCCGCCGCCGCCGCCCTGATCTCCACTGCGGGGCCCCAGCCCAGGCCGCACGCCCCCGCGAAGAATGGGGATAACAGGACCCGGCCAGCAAGCACCTGGCCCTCGAGCATCTGGCGCGCGTTCCGGCCCAGGGCTGCGGCGCCGTAGTCCCGGCCTCTCAGGCGCCCGGTTGTCCAGCCGGCATCGCCAGCTCGGCACGGCCCCACACGGGCCTTAGCTGTGGCGTGTCCCGCGCTCGCCTCCGTTCCCCCATCTATCCTTCCTCCTTCGCTCGTTAGTCCTCGGCTCCGGCCGCCTTGCCCTGCGCGGCTCCAGTCCCAGCCCTATCAGTTTTCCAGTTTTTCCCCATCTTCTCACCTTTCAGCAACGAAAGAGAGCCTTTAGTCTGCGCAGCGGCGCGGGTCCCCACACAGCTGCGGCGACGGCGGTAGCAGTGGCAGCCCCGGCTGTTCCAAGAGACTGGGCGGGGCCGCCACTTTCCACACCCCGGCCTCCCCGCCCTTTCCCGCCCCCAGCTCAGCCCCACTTCCGGGATAGGCCCAGCGCGTCACAGGCACCGCCCTCTCGTGCTACCATTGGCTACAAGGTTCCCCAGGCCCCGCCCAGTCACGTGAAGAGCACCCTGGCAAACCCACGTGCTGCGGATTAGTGCACTTCCGGCGTGAAGAGCACTTTCTGGAGGCCAGTTGCTGAGGGCAGAGTCTCTGGCAAGAAAACTTGCTCCCTCAAACTTTTAGGCTGGTTGCAAAGGGGTCTTAACAAGAGTCAAATCATTTGCTCTGTGGACCCAGTCCTCAGGTGCGTGCCTGTTGTCACGTGATGGATGTCAGCCCTGGAGAGGCTAGCGAATTCAATAGTGTTCCACTTGACTAGGGAGGGAACTTTGGAATTGAACAGTAGCACTCTTTGGGCTTGTTCCTCGAGGAAGAGCCTGAATGCGGTATTCAGCTCTGCACTCAACTCAGCTCTGCACTGTGGGCTCCTCCTGGAACCTCAGCCACCTATGATCAGTTTATGGCAGCAACTCGGTGTCCTGCTGGAGTCAGCAGCGCTCTCCGGGGTGGGAACTCATAAAACATCCTAAAAAGCAACAGTGGAATGGTCTAACTCACTCCTGTCTCCAAAGACTGTTATGAACTTATAGACATGAATGGTGTCTGACTCCTTTCTGGACACCACATTGTCCAGTTCAGAAAGGTGTTCAGCCAGACTCAGCTCTTCTTTCCTCCTGGCGTTGGCATTTCATTGAATTGGAAGTATGTCCATACCTCATTAGAGCAGATGGGTTGTCTTCAAAATCGACCAGGAGCTAATAGACTTGTATAGGATTAAGGACGAACACTCTTAAACGGTTTGTGCTCCCCTTTTCACAATGTTCCACATTTTCCTACCTTGGAAAGGTGACCTCCACACCTCAGTTTATGTGTGATACTGTATTGCTCTCTCATGAATAGTTCTATTTCTCACATTCCCATGTGGCTGTACAGTTTACACAGATATTTCACACGTTTTCTAACTTAACCTTTACAATAAAGTGAACTCCCATCAACAGCTCAACTTCTAGCTATATATTGATAGAAAGAGCCAAATTAGAATCCTGGTTCATGAGCCTACTCTGCTTTTCCTTACACCACCTAACCTTTCTCTACTGTTACTAGAATGATTGCTAATGTTTAAACAGTATTTATGTAAGCAGGAGATGCATTAAATGTTTTATGTGTATTATTTCTTTAATCTTGACCTTGACTGTTACTCTTTTTATAACTTCAAGTTTATTAAGCTTAATTTATGCAAAGTAAAATTTACCTTTTTAGTAATGAGTTTTGAAGAACGTAGGCAGATGTGTAACTAGCACTATAATCAAGATACAGAGTATTTCCCTCATTCTAAAGGTTTCCTCCTGCTTTTTTTGTGGTTAGTCCCCTCCCCCCACAGCCAGCTCCTGATGATCATTAACAACTATTCTTTTATATACATTTTTAGTTGTGGCAAATAGTAGAGAAAAATTAAGTTCCCTAAATCACACAGCTGGCATATCAGAAGGCCAAGATCGGCAGTTTGTCTCCACAATCACTGCTTTAACTACCACCATATACTGCAGTCACATAAGATTTGGATTTGGAATAAAATGATCTGGTTTTATTCATTTTGCAAGTACAGTCGATTCTGGAACACTAAATCAATAAATACAGAACCATTGCTTCTAAGGGAAATACAGAGTTAGGTTCTAGTGAGCCCCTGGTCACAACATCTTCATCAACTGACCAATACATAATCTTGTCTGACGTGTGTTTCTGTTTAAAGACCTTATTTAATATGTATTAATTCATTGACATTTAACTCACTATAGCCAACAGCACTATAATTCATGCCCAAAGGTGGCTTATCTAACACATGTATTTTCTCTGTAAAATACATCACAACCTTCTTGAGCTTAAAAAAACTGGACAGCACTTCAGCACTATATTTGGGGGGCATTTTAAACAGCTGGTTCACCAACAGAGGTCGTAACAATATGAGAAAGTGGCAATAATAGACTGAAAAAGACTTCACTCTTTGACAACTGAAACCGGAAAGCAGAGCATCGTCTCATTTGACTTCTGCCAGGAAAATGTGTGTGGTAGGACCCAGATCTTTCACTCCTCTGTGCATGACCACAAAAGATCGTGAAAGCATCTCAAGTATTGATTTTGTGGTTCAAAGTAAATTTAGCAAGTAGGGAAATTCACAAATATGGAATCCATGAATAATGAGGATTGATTGTTTTTATTTTAGCACTCTTAGTACTAAAATTGCCATGTTGACCAAGACAGCCTCTTGTTCATTAGGTGCTTTCAGTCTAGTGCAGGATACAATCTGGCAGTTTTAACACTATAATAAATGCTAGTAAAGAAATAACTGTAGGATACTGACAAAAGGGACTCCATCTCATCTAATCTAAGTGTTGTCCGATTGAAATACAATGCAAGCCACATGTAATTTTGAGTTTTACTACAGCTACATTAAAAAACTTAAAAAACATGAAATTAATTTCAGTAATATATTCTATTTAGCCCAATACACCCAAAATATTATTTCACATGTAACCAGTATAAAAATTATAAATAGATGATTCTATATTTTTAAATACTAAGCCTTAAAGTTTGGTGGAGAGTACATCATTATTCACATTAGCCCCATTTCAATGCTCAATAGCTAGGTATGACTGGTAGCTATCATACTGGATATCACAAGTCTAGAAGATTTCAAGACTTCTCTGGCAGTGATATCTTAATTTTACATCTGAAAAATGAGTAGGAGTTAGCAATAAAGAAGGGTTTGGAAAGGGCATTTTAGGCAAAAGGATTGGGGGTATAGATGCCTATCCATGGCAGGATTGTGGCATCCTGGACTGCAAATTGTTTGTGATTGGTATGTACCGTAAAACAGGTGGATAAATTTGGATTTTCTCCCAAAGGCAATAGAAAAACATTGAAACAGTACACAGAAGAAAATGACAAGACATATTTTTTATTTAGAAAGGTCATTCCAATTATGACATGGGTAGTATTTTATAAAGGGGGAGAAAATGTTGGATATAGGAAACGAGTTAGGAAGAAATAGTTAAGGTGGTGAACAAAGGTAGTGACTGTGAGAACATAGAGAAGACAGATTCAAGAGAACTGAAAGGGAAGATGGAAAGAATGTGATAATTTAACGTTAAGGGTCAAAATGGGAAGGCTGACACAGGATGTGAAGAAGAGGAAAGCATCAAATTAAAAACTAGGAGGATGGTGGTACCATTTATTGAGATAGGAAATAAAAGAGAAAAAGTAAGTTTCCAGGGCAAGTTGAGCTCAGTTCTGGCCATTTTGAGTTTCAGCTTACTGTGGGAGAGAGACGTGTCTTAAATAGACATTTGGGAATCATCAGTGCACAGATGACCGCTAGCGCTAAAGCAAGAGACTCTCTTCAGCTTTAAGGACACACAGTCTGAAAGTAACAGGATGGAAAAAGATATTCCATGTAAGTAGAAACTAAAAGAAAGCTAAGGTAGCTATACATGTACCAGTCAAAATTAGACTATAAGACAGAGACTGTAATAAGAAACAAAGAAGGTCATGTAATGACATAGAGGTCAATACAACAAGAGAGTATTAACAGCTGTAAATATTTATGCACCCAACATAGGAGCACCTAAATATATAAAACAAACATTAATAGATCAGTTGATACCACAGAAATACAAAGGATCAGAAGAAACTATAAATGATTATATGCCAAACAACTGGAAAACCTAGAAGAAATGGATAAATCCATAGAAACATTCAGTCTACCAAGACAGAATCATGAAGAATAGGAAATCTGAGCAGACCAATTACTACTAAGGAGGCAGAATTAGTATTCAACCCTCCTACACCTCCCCCCGAAAATGTCCAGGACCAGATGGCTTCACTGGTGAATTCTACCAAACATTTAATATAAAGAATTTATAATTTTTTTCAAAATTAAAAAAAAAGTTGAAGAGGAAGAATGACTGGTAAACGTATTTTACAAGGTCAGCATTATCGTGATGCCAAATATCAGAAAAGGACACTACAAGAAAAGAAAATTATAGGTCAATATCCCTGACGAACATAGATGCAAAAATCTTCAAGAGAAGATAAGCAAACCAAATTCAAAAGTACAGGAAAAGGATCAAACACCATGACGGAGTGGAATTTATTCCAGGAATGCAACAATGGTTCAATATCTGCAAATCAATGTGATATACTGCATTAACAATAATATGAAGGATAAAAACTATATGATTATCTCAAAAGATGCAGACAAAGCATTTGACAAAATTTGACATCCATCCATGATAAAAACTCTCAACAAACTGTGTATAGAGAGACTATATCTCTATATAATAAAGGCCATATATGACAAGCCCTCAGTTAACGTCATACAGGGCCATATATTACAAACCCTCGGTTAATATCATACTCAATGGTGAAAAGTCACAAGTTTCTCCTCTAAAATGAGGAATAAGACAGGGATGCCCACTCTTACCACTTTTATTCAACCTAGTCCTGAAAGAAATAAAAATAAATAGAAGTCATCCGAATTGGAAAAGAAAATTATCTGTATTTTCAGATGACATTTCTATATTACATACAGAAAACCCTAAACACTCCACCAAAAAATGTTAGAATAAATGAATTTAGTAAATTTTCAGGGTAAAAAATCAATACAAAAAACAGTTGTGTTTCTATACACTAGCAATGATCTGTCAGAAAGAGAAATTTTAAAAAAAATCCACTTATAATTGCATCAAAAAGAATAAAATATTTAGGAATAAATTTAACCAAGGAGGTGAAAGACCCATACACTGAAAACTGTAAAACTTTGATGAGAGAAATTGTAGAAGACACAAATAGAAAGATGTTTTACTCATGGATTGGAGTAATTAATATTGTTAAAATGTTCATACTTTCTAATCTACAGATTCAATGCAATCTCTATCAAAATTCCAGTGGCGTTTTTCACATAAACAGAAAATTCTAAAATTTTTATGGAACTTCAAAAAGACTGGATAGCCAAATAATCTTGAGAAAGAAGGCATCATATTTCCTGACTTCATACTATATTAAAAAGCTATAGTAATAACAGTGCATTATTGACATAAAAACAGACACAGAGATCAATGGACCAGAAAAGGAACCCAGATATAAACCCATACCTACATCATCAGGTATTTTACAACAAAGGAGCCAAGAATTTAGAATAGGGAAAAGAGAAATGGTGTTGGGAAAACCAGATAGCTGCATGCAGAATACTGAAACTGGACTCCTATCTTATACCATACACAAAAATCAACTTAAAATGGATTAAAGATCTGAACACAAACTGTAAAACTCCTAGAAGAAAACGTAAGCATTAAGCTCCTTAACATTGATCCTGGCAGTGATATATTTTTTGATTTTTCACTGAAAAAAAAAGCAACAAAAGCAAAAATAAACAAATGGGACTACATCACACTAAAAATCTTTTTTACAACAAAGAAAACAACAAAATGAAAAGGCAACCGATGGAATGGGAGAAAATATTTGCAAGCCATACATCTAATAAGGGGTTAATATCCCAAATATACAAAGAACTTGCAATTCAATAGCAAAAAACCCAAAAGCAAACAAAAATCATCAATCTAATTTAAAAATGGGCAAAGGACTGAATAGTCTATTTTCCCAAAGAAGACATACAAATGGCCAACAGGTAAATGAAAAGGTGCTCAACATCACTAATCATCAGTGAAATGCAAATTAAAATTACAGTGATATATCACATCAGACCTGTTAGAATGATTATCATCCAAAAGATGAGAGATAACAAATATTGGGAAGAATGTGGAGAAAAGGAAACCCATGCTGCCCTGTTTTGGGGAATGTAAAGTAGTGCAGCTGCCATGGAAACAGGGTGGAGGTTCCTCAAAAAATTAAAAGTAGAACTATTATGTGACCCAGCAATACTACTTTTGGGCATAGAGCCCAAGGAAATGAAAGCCAGTTATCTGAGAGATCTGTACCTCTGTGTTCATTGCAGTATCATTCACACAGTCAAGAGAAGGAAATGACCTGAAGTTCCATCAATGAGTTAATGGTACAGAGGATGTGGTATGTACTTACACCAGAGTATTATTTAGCCATGGGAAAGAAGAAAGTCCTGCCTTTTGTGACACATAGGTGGGCCTTGATGACATCATGCCCAGTGAAATAATTCAGACAAAGCAAATGCTGCATTTCTATTCCATTATATGTGAAATCCAAAAATAGGCCAAACTTATACTGTTGTCAGGGCCTGGGCGATGGGGAAAATAGAAAGAGGTTAGTAAAAGGGTACAAAATCCCAGCTATAACAAGATCCTTGAATAAGGTCTAAGGATCTAATGCATAACATGGTGACTATAACTGATAACACTGTAATGTATAACAGAGTATAACTTCAATTTTTTCACCAAAGAGATAATTATGCAGCATGATGAATGTGTAAATTAACTACATGGGAGGAATTTTTCATAATGTATACATATATCAAATCATCACAATGTACACCTTAATTTTCTTACAATTTTACTTACCTAATAGAGTTGAAAAATCTAAAGTATCTCATTAATATTTTCTTATATTGATTACATGTAGAAATGATATTTTGTATATGTTAGATTAAAAAGATATTATCAGTTTCAAAGGAATCAGATGAAGCAAATAGAAAACAAATAGTAAAAAGACATAAGTTTAACCATACCAATAATTACATTAAGTATAAATGGATTAAACATTTCAATTAAAAGGCAGAGATTGTTGGACTGGAGAATTTCACAATACCCAACTATATGCCATTGACAAAAACACTTTAATAATGAAGACAGACGTAGGTTGAAAATAGGGGGATAAGAAATGGGTGCCATTCAAACAGTAAGCCTTGAAATGTTGGAGTGGCTACAGTGATATCAGATGAAGTAGACAACAAGACAGAGTATCATCCAAAGAAAAGAGACATTTCAAAATGATAAAAGGATGAAATTACTAGGAAAATCTAATTTGTGTGTATAGGCCTAAAAATAGAGCTTAAAAATACGTGAAGCAAAAAGTGACAGAACTTGAAGGAGATATAGAGAAGTCCATAAGAATAGCTAGCTATTTTAAAATACCTCTGCCAGTGATTTATGAAAAAAATAGACACATTGTCATTAATAATGTAGTATATGTTAATCAGATCATAAGACACTTTGATTTAATGGATGTTTGCAGAGTGCATCGAACCCAAGATCTATAGAATACACATCAATTTCAAGTATACATCGATCATCATCTGAAATATGCTAAATCAATTTTCAGAAAAGGTTTGCAATTAACACTTGTAATCAATGTAATTAAATTGGAAATCAAGAAGAAATATTTAAAAACTGACAATAATTAGAAATTAGGGCACATTGGCAAATAAGCTGTAGGTCAAAATAGAAAAATGAGAAAATATATTGCTGAATGACAAAAATACAATACATCAAAATTTGTGAATTATAGCTAAAACAACGTTAGAGAAAAAAATGATAGCTTTAAATGCTTATTTTAGAAAAGGAGAAACGTTTTAAATCAATGGCATAGGTTTCCACCATAAGAAGCTAGTGAAAGAAGGGCAAAGTAAACCTGCAGCAGAGGTCTGCAAACTTTTCCTGTAAAGAGCCAGGTAATAAATACTTTAGGCTTTGTGGGTCATACACTCCTTGTTGTAACTACTCAGATCTATCTTTGTAACCTGAAAGCAGACATAGGCATTACATAAATATATAAGCATGACTGTGTTACAATAATTTTTAGTTATAAAAACAATGAGTGGGCTATATTTGTCTTACAGGATGTAGTTTGCAAACCTATGATATTCACGAAACGGATGTTCTGAATATAAAAGAAATAAGTATCAAGTACTGATTTTCTACTCCTAGGTACATACCCCAAAGAATTAAACATAGGTACTCAAAAAAATTGTATACAAATGCTTGTGGCAACACTATTTACAATCGCCGAAAGGTTCTCACCTTTCCAGGGGGTTGTGGGGAAGTGGGGGCTAAGTGATTTCGATCAGTATCAACACTGATAAGCCACGTTGACAGCAACTTTGATGTGATATGAAGAAAACGGGCACTTTACCTCTGTGGTCTTCATCCCCAAAATCCATGTCCCCAGTCTAATCAAGAGGAAAACATCACACAAATTTTACTAAGGGGACTTTTTAAACATCATGGCTTTGAATAAGAAACCATTTGTCAGCATCCCCCCCCTCCCGCCCCCCCTACTGAGCGTATCATTTTGTAACTCCTTTGAACTGGAAGGCTGATTTTGTAATATTTTACCAAACAGACGGGTCCTTTCCCTAACACGGAGACACTGGGTCTTACAGCGGACACCCCTTTGCGGAGTGCGCCGGGGGTCCGTGGCCTCGTTACCCCTTGGCAGGGGGTCCCCCCACCCGCGAACACAGCCCAGTGTCTCGGCCGAGCACACGGGCGTTCCACGAGGGGGCGCTGGGCCGCCCAGAGCAGAAGCTGGGGGCGCTGTGGGCGAGGTGTGCGGCTGCGCTGACCTTGGGAGCGGCTGTGCCGGGCCGCGTGGGGTCGGGGCACAGGGGCTCGGAGGAGACCGGCTGAAGGGGCCGCGTGGCCCGTGCCGGCCACACAGCTCCCGGGCAGCGAGGCGGCACCGCAGAAGGCGCAGAAGGAAGTGAGACGCCCCATTAGAAAGGGACGACGGTGCCGAATACACGGCCGCCTCCGAAACAAACGGCTTCCGGTTAGGCCACGGGCGCCGCGGCGCCAGCTGGGCGGTGCCGCGGCGTGGAACCGGGGCGCCCACCGACGCCGCGCCTCCAAGGGACACACAGGCGCGAGCGCCGGCAAGCCACGCGGCCGGAAGCCTGGAGTGTGAGGGAGGGTCGGAGAGGGACAGACGACACGTGTCTGTAGAGAAGAGCCAGAAACATCCACACACTGCCCGACTAACGCGTGATTTTACCCAAGCCACTGGGTTCAAGGCCAATTTACAAAAATCAAGCAGATTTCTTTAGAAAAGAAACAAACAGGAAAAAATTAAAATGCCCTGGCAATGGCTAGGATACCTAGGAATAAGTCCCTGTATGGACGTCCACACTGAAGGAGAGAAGCCCCCGCAGCGGGACAGTGAGAACGACCAGCGGGAGGGGACGGAGCGCTGTGTTCAGGACACAGTCACCCCCACCCCCTTCATGGGGCATTCAGGCCACGTTCACGCATTGTTCACCAGCTGTTCACACACTGATCACGTGCCTTTCCCAAGCTGTTCACGTGCTGTTTGATAAGGGACTTCAGAGTTGGAAAATTCTAGTTTAAGTAATAGCTAATAAGCTTAGTAATCAATGCATGTAGAAGCTTTGCTTCCAGAAACTGAAGGTATGACCCACCCTGACACCAGGAGACCACAGCAGTTCCACCTTTGTGCTCAGGGGGACTTCGGACAATCAGGATGGCATCTGAGCCATTGTGCCCCAGGGAGAGATGCCCACCCCCAGGGCACAGAGAAAGACCACCGCCCGGGGTGAGAATGCTGGAGTTGTTTTTTTAATTCCAATTAAGTTTTCCCTGAATTCCAAGCCCCTTACCTACACTTTGTTCTCCTTATAAAAAGGACCGTTTTAAATGGAATTTAAGATGGTTCGTTAGGGTATGAATCTGCCATCTTCTCAGATCGCTGGCCATCTGAATAAAGCACCCATAAAGATTAAAAAAAAAAAAAAGAAAACTTACAGGCAAGAAGGGATTAGCAAGAAGTATTCAAAGTGATGAAAAGTGACGACCTAGTGAAAAATGAGGACCTACAACCTAGATTACTCTATCCAGCAAAGCCATCATTTAGAATGGAAGGACGGATAAAGTACTTCCCAGACAAGGTAAAACTAAAGGAGTTTATCATCACCAAACCACTATTATATGAAATGTTAAAGGGACATATTTAAGAAAAATAACAAAACTATGAAGACAACAAATTCACAACTATCAACAACTGAATCTAAAAACCAAACTAAGCAAACAACAAGAACAGGAACAGAATCATAGATACGGTGATCATTTGAAGGGTTATCAGCTGGGATGAGGAAGGGGAGAATGGGGGAAAGGTGCAGGGATTAAGAAACAAAATTGGTAGGTATAAAATAGATAAGGGGATGTTAAAATAGTATAAGGAATGGAGAATCCAAAGAATTTATATGCCAGGAAATGTGTAAGAAATACAAGAAATATGTAAGGCCAGGTACCCAGTAAAGGCAACCACACATTGATATTTCTCTTCCTCTCTTTCTCCCTCTCTTCCCCTCTCTAAAAATAAATAAATAAAATCTTTAAAAATAAAAAGAAACCAGAAAGAAATCCTGGAGCTGAAATGTACAATAACTGAAATGCAAAATTATTTAGAGAGATTCAATAATAGATTTGAGCAGGCAGAAGGAAAATAGAAAACTTGAAAATATGACCATGGAAATAATCAACTTTGAGGAACAAAATAAAAAAATATTTTTTAAAAAGTGAACAGAGCCTAAGGGACCCATGGACACCGTCAAGTGGACCAATGTATGTGTTGAGAGCGTCCCAGAGCGAGGAGAGAAAGAGAAAGCGGCAGAAAGAATATTTAAAGAAGTGGTGGTCAAAACTTTCCAAATTTAATGAAGAACATAAATATAAGTATTTAGAAGATCAAGTAACTCCACGTAAGATGAACTCAAGGAGACCCACACTCTGACACATTATAATCAAACTTTTAAAAAACAAAGATAGAATCTTGAAAGCAGCCAGACAAAAGCATTCATTATAAGCAGTCCAAAAGAGGTGACATGTCACACTAAGGAATCTGCAATAAGATTATCTGTAGATTTATCATCAGATACTTTGGAGACCATGCCAGAAGGTAGTGGGATGACACATTCAATGTGCTAAGAGAAAAAAAAAAAACTATCAGTCAAGACACTATATTGCTTTTATGCCCTTGTCAAGCATCAGTTGTCTATTTATGTTGGTTTTATTTCTGTACTCTCTATTCTGCTCCATTATAACCTATATGTCCATCTTTATGTTAATACCATGCTGCTTCGATTAGTGTAGTTTTATAGTAATTCTTGAAGCCAGCTAATATTAGCGTTCCAACTTTGTATTTCTTTTTCATGGCTGTTTTGGCATTCTAGTCCTTTGCATTTCCATAATGAACTATATACACGTATTTCATATTCTATCAATACAGGGGCAATCATTCCACAGTTACGTTTTTCAATGTCAATAGCCAGCTAGGATTTTGATTTGGATTAATTCAAAGAATCAATTTAGAGAGAAGTAACACCTGGACAATATTGAGTCTTCCAATCCATGAACAAGCTATAGCTCTCATTTTATTTGGATCTTCTTAATTTCATCTCAGGAATATTCTGCAGCTTTCAGGTTTTTCATGTTTTTTTTCAGGTATATTCCTAAGCATTTAATATTTTTGGCGCTAGTGTAAGTGGTGCATTTTTGTTTCAATTTCAGACATTTTTCCCTGATTATAGAAATTGAATTAATTTTTGTGTATTGATCTCCTAATATGCAACTGTGCTAAAGTCTAGAATTTGTTTTACAAATTCCATAGTATTTTTGACATAGACAATAATGCTGTTTGCAAATAAAGCAGTTTATCTTCTTAGTTTCCAATGTTGATGGCTTTTGTATTTCTTTTCTTCCTTTCCTTTTTTTTTTTAATCACACTAGCTAGAATCTCTAGTTCAATGTTGAATAGAAATGGCAAGAGTGTATTCTTGTCTTTTTCCTGATATGAAGGGGAAGGCATTCAGTATTTCATTATTAAGTAAAATGTTAACTGCTGGTGTTTTGCAGATGCCATTTATCAAGTTGAGGATATTCTTTTCTGTCCCTCATTTGCCAAGAGTTTTTAATTAGAAATGAATGTTAAATTTTGTCATGCCTTTTCTACATTTATTGCCGCATCTATTTCTGTATGTGATTATATTTTTTAGTCTGTTAATCTAGTGAATTACAGTGATTAATTTTCAAATGTTAAACAAACCCTATGTTCTTGGGATAAACATTACTTGGTCATTATGTATTTTTAAAAATATATTGTTGAATTCAATTTGCTAAAATTTTGTTTAGAAATTTTGCATCTGTGTTTATGAAGAATATTTGTCTATAATTTTCTTGTTATATTTTTATTTTATTTATTTATTTTGAAATATTTTATTTATTTATTTTTAGAGGGGGGAAGGGAGGGAGAAAGAGAGGGAGAGAAACATCAATGTGGAGTTGCCTCTTGCGAGGCCCCCTACTCGGGACACAAGTTGGCACACAACCCAGGCTTGTGTCCTGACTGGGAATTGAACCAGTGACTCTTCGGTTCACAGTCCAGTGCTCAATCCACTGAGCCACACCAGCCACGGCTATATTTTGATTTTAGTGTCATGCTAGCTTCACAGAGTGAATTGGAAAGTGGTACATTCTCTTTAATTTTTTGAAAGAGTTTGTATAAAATTTGTATTATATCTTCCTTAAATATTTGGTAGAATTCACCAGTGAAGTTGCTTGAGCTTTGAATTTTCTTTTGGGGAAGGTTTTTAACTACAATATCACTTTATTTAATAGATAACAGGATTATGCAGATTATTTATTTCTTTGTGCATGAGATTTGGTAACTTGCCTTTGAAATAATTTGTTCATTTCATCTAAATTGTTGGATTTTTTGCATAATGTTCATTCATAATCTTTCCTTATTGGCCTTTTAATATTTCTCATGTTGGTAATTTGTATTTTTTTCCTCTGATCAGTCTGGCTAAAGGCTTAGTGATCTCAAAGAACTATCTTTTGGTTTTATTGATTTTCTGTTTTCTATTTCTTTGATTTCCACTTTGATGTTTCTTATATCTTTTTTTCTACTTACTTTGTTTTAAGTTGTCCTTTTGATAGTTTCTTAGGGTGAAAACTGAGATTCATGTATTTAAAGGCAAGAAACAATAACAAAGAAATCAAAACAACCCAATTTAAAAACAGGCACAGAGAGAAATTGAATAGAGATTTCTCCAAAGAAGAATATGGCCAATAAGCAAATGAAAAGATAGTCAATGTTACTAATCATTGGGGAGATACACATCAAAACCACAATTAGATAGCACTTTACACCCATGAGGATGGCAGAGAGCAGGAGGGTAATAAGTGTTCATGAGTGGTGGGGATGTAAGGAAATTGGAACACTCATGAATTATTGGTGGCATTGTAGACACTGGCGTGGCCATTGTGGAAAGCAGTACAGTAATTCCTCAAAATATTAGACATAGAATTACCATACGATCCAGCAACTTCACTACTGGGTGTATACCCAAAAGAAGTGACAGGAAGGATTTAAATGGATATTTGAACACCCATGTTCATAGCACCGTAATTTATAATAGACAAAATGTAGGTGGAGGAAACGCAAGTGTCTACTGGTGAATGAACAGCTACAAAATGTGAACAATTCAAAGGACCTAGAGTATCCAAAGCATCTTGAAAAAGAATGAAGTTGGAGGACTTAATCACTTGACTTCAAACTGGTATAAAGCTACAGTAATGAAAACATTGTGGTACTGGCAAAAGAACTGACAAGTAAATCCAAGGACAGAATGAAGGGAATTAGACCCAAATTTACATAGTCATTTGATTTTCAATAAAGAGGCCAGGTCATCTGATAGCTAAAATAAAAATCTTTTCAACAAGTGATTCAGGAATAATGGATATCCATATAGAAAAAATTAACCTTAGTGCCTATCTCATGTCATACACACAATTTTATATTAGATAGATCATAGACTTATACATAAAAGGTAAAACTATAAAGAATTTAGAAGAATATCTGTGACTTGTGGGTAGACTTTTCTGGGCAAGACATAGAATAGCAATAACCATAAAAGAAAATGGATAAATAGGACTTCATCATAAAAAACTGCTCATCAAAAGACACTATTAAGAAAATAAATAATATAGCCATAGAATGGAAGAAAATATTCACAGAACATATATTTGATAATGAATTTGTACCCAATATACAGAAGGAAATTTAACATCATTATAAAAAACACAAACAATGTAATAAACAGGCAAAAGATTTGAACAAACTCTTCACAAAGGAAGACATGTAAATGGCTAGTAAACATGAAAAAACAAGATCTGGGAGCTGGCCAAGCTATTGCTACTAGAATATCATTGTTGAAATGATTAGCAGACAGAACTAAGAAGTAATTTTTCTTAAATCCTAAGTTAATATTGATACTTCTAAGTCAAATGGAACATGGTAGCATTTACCTAATTTTATTTATATGTGTATCTCTTTTCTCTTACAGTGAAGTCTTGGTTCCTAATATCATTAATATCTTTGCTTATTTGCTTTATTCTACAATTACATTAAAAAGTTTCAGAGCTACAATACCTATATGGTTACTTATAATATACCAACTAAGCAAAGTTTAAGATTTATTTTAGTTCTTTTGGTCTCTAGAGTACCTCTCATTAAATCTAAGACACATGGTCAAAATCTACTTGAATTGCAATTATTTCCTCTTTCATTATTTATTAGTTTGATTTACAGTTAAGTAAATTCATTTTTGTTTCCGTTTACTAATAAATATCAAAAGAAGTATAGAGATAGAAAATAATCAGTTTGCAATTCCCAGGGCAACTGATTCAAGTAAGGATCTTCAATGTTTGTTTAAACCTTTGGGTAAAAATTTGTTGGGTCAAGATTTCCACATGGCCTCAAAGTGACACCCCATTCTTGACATTAATGACATAGGGTACGTTTTGTGATCACCACCTTACCCATGAGATCAAATTTAGCAACACCAGCAGTAGAACAACCTGACATTCTGTAACCTGAAATGATGCAATAAAAAGATACACAAACTCACCTATGAAGTATTCTTGCTAAAATGTTTAATAACAATCCACGTATCGGGGTAATGACCAGACAAACGCAGAACGTGAGATATTCTGTAAGTTAATGGGCTGGGATGCTGAAACAATGGCAATGTCATGAGAAGAAAAAAAAGTGGTGAAAATTGTTCTAGATTAAAAGAGGCCTTGAAAACATAACAAGTGCAAAGCATAAGTCTTGATTAGATCTTGGATAAAAAACTACAAACACAAAAACACTTTTGTGATAATTAGGGAAATTTGAATATATAGAGCATATTTCATGATCATGTAACATCATTGTCAATTTCTCAGCTAAGGCGACGGCATTGTGTCCATGTAGAGGATATCTTTTTCTTAGGAGGTTCGGGTGAACATTTTGGAGTGTCCTACTGTCTACAATTTACTTTTGAATGGTTTAGGATATAGACGTATAGAAAGTGCTAAAGCCATCATGGCAAAATATTAATAATTGAGAAGTATTAGATAATAGCACAGGGGTATTTATTTTAGTATTCTTTCAACTTTTTTTTTTAAGATTTTATTTATTTTTAGAGAGAGGGGAAGGGAGGGAGACAGAGAGGGAGAGAAACAGCAATGTATGGTTGCCTCTCATATGGCCCTCACGGGGACCTGGCCTGCAACCTAGGCACGTGCCCTGACTGGGAATCGAACCAGGACCCTTTGGTTCCCGGCCCGTACTCAGTCCACTGAGCTACACCAGCCAGGGCTCTTTCAACTTTTATGTATGTGTGCATTTTTTTTTTTTTTCCAAAAAAAAAATTGGAAAAGAAAGAGATGGAACTCAGGACTAGTGGAGGGGCATTCTGAGTTTTTGTCACCAGGTGGTGCTGGTGATTTTCAAATCAAGCTAAACAAAAAGACAACAGTCCGTATGGAAGATTTAATGTTTTCTTAGGAAAAGACTGGTTATGTGGGGAGAGGATCACAGAGTATAAATCCAGCTCTTCAATTTTGCCAGTTTTTACTTGCTTTGTGGTATTTTACGTAACTTGAAGAGTTTCAGCTATAGATTTTTTGGCTCTCAGAGTTAGCCTCTGCCCCCGCCCCTTTCCCCGTTCCAGGCCCTTCTTTACTTCTCACAGGGCTACTGCAGTAATTTCCTACCCCAGGTGCCACTTTCGTCTGCACTGCCAACACAGTAACCTTTCCACGGCACTTCTTTCCTCTTCATCAGCAATCCATTTCCCTCCAAACTGTTTCCACTCCTCAGCAAAGTGTTAAAGTTTGATACCAGCCTGCTTCACCCAGGTATTTCTCATTACTGCCTTGCATTATTCCTACCCAATAGACACCTTGATTGCTGTTCTTTTTTTAAATGAATGTCATAAACAAAGCAACAAACAACAAGTGTTGGAGAGGCTGTGAAGAGAAGGGAACCCTAGTGCACTGTTGGTGAAGTTGCAGACTGATGCAACTACTATGGAAAACAGTATGGAATTTCCTCAAAAAACTAAAAATGGAACTGCCTTTTGATCCAGCAATTCCACTGCTGGGATTATATCATAAGAACCCTGAAACACCAATCCAAAAGAATCTATGCACCCCAATGTTCATAGCAGCACAATTTACAATAGTCAAGTGCTGGAAGCAACCTAAGTGCCCATCAGTAAATGAGTGGATCAAAAAACTATGGTACATTTACACAATGGAATACTATGCAGCAGAAAGAAAGAAGGAGCTTATACCCTTTGCAACAGCATGGATGGAACTGGAGAGCATTATGCTAAGTGAAATAAGCCAGACAGTGAAAGACAAATACCATATGATCTCACCTTTAACAGGAACCTAATCAACAAAATGAACAAACAAGCAAAATATAACTAAAGAGACTGAAATTGAGAACTGGCTGACAGTGACCAGAGGGGAGAGGGGAGGAGATAATGGAGGAAAAGGGTGAAGGGTTTACAGGAACAATTATAAAGGACACATGGACAATAACAAGGGCGGGGTGTAAACAGGGGAGGGAGGTGGGGAGGACTTGGGTGGTGGGGAGAGTGGGGGGAGGCAGAAAACTATACTTGAACAACAATAAAAAATGCTTAAAAAAATAAATGAATTTCATATACTTTCTTGACCTTGAGTATTTTGTTTCATATTTCTCCTCACCCAAGATGGCTTTCTACCCACTGCCAAAGTCTGATTTTATCCTCATCAAAGCCCCAATTAAATGTAACTTCCTTTATGTAACCTTCCCAAACACCCTATTCAGAAATATTCTTCTTCCCACAGCAGTTTGTTATTTTCTTATTGAACTTACCACATTTTGCGTTCTATAATAATTACGTGAAAACCCTAAATTATAAAAACTTTCAAGGTAAGCAGTTTATCTTTATAGTCTCATATCGTGTTTAGTGTTATGTGGCATTAACTAAAGCTCTGGAATTGAAATTCAGGATTATTCAAAACTAGTTTACAGTAATGGTTAAAGTGCTGACCAATCACCAGCAATTTCCAGCCTTACTCTGGCTTTTTTTTTTTAAGATTTTATTTTTTTATTTTTAGAGAGAGGGGAAGGGAGGGCGACAGAGAGGGAGAGAAACAGCAATGTATGGTTGCCTCTCACATGGCTCTCACTGGGGACCTGGTCTGCAACGCAGGCATGTGCCCTGACTGGGAATCGAACCCGTGACTCTTTGGGTCCCAGCCCGCACTCAATCAATCCCCTGAGCTACACCAGCCTACTCTGGCTTTTTATTACACAATGATCAGCCACTACAGTGAGACACCAACATGGATAAAGATGTTCATGGCTTATCAATATCCACTAACTAAAAAATTAATCAATATGATGTAAAATTGCCATTCAATTTAAAACTCAGACTTTTGCATGTCATTTGATTCATATATTCCATGTCTAGGTAAGAATGTGATAAGAATGCTCAAAGATTTGCTTTAAGATTATTTGGAAGGACATGATACAAAAGATAAAAATTAGAAGCAACCTAATTACCCAACAATACAGGGTTGTTAAATAAATTCTAATACACCCATACAATGGATTACTGTAGAGCCATTAAAGATAGAAAAAGGTCCCCAATGTACATTGTTAAGCACAAAAAATTTTTACAGGATAATGTTGACTTTATAATGCTTTTTAATGCAAGAAAAAAATATATATGCATAGAAAAAAAGACAAAGTGATAGCAGACATATCCTAGGTTTGGAGATTGTTTTCAATTTTCTCTGATGCTATCTTTTCAAAACTTTTAACAATGAGCATCTATATTAAGAAAGTAATAAGAAAAAATATTTTTAAGAAAAAATATAGCCCCAAAGTTATTCTGTTGGATACATAAAATCCATTGGTGCAGAAAGGAATGCCAGGCTCTAGCACCAGTCCTTGGGCCTCTCCTGTAGAACCAGGAGACAGGAAAGCCCAATGACAACACGTGGGAAGACAGTGTCAGAGGTCAGAAAAGGCGAGGAGCCGAAGCAGAAAAAGATGAGGGTTAAGGAGTGTGGTTACCATGCTCAGAAACAGAGGACAGTTAGGAGAATCATAGGAATCAAGCAGGTACCAAGACTGTAATATAGACAAAAGATAACTATACTTAGAAATCCAGGTCCAATATGTAGTAAGTGGGTTCCCACTAGGTAGGTGGTCTTCAAAAAATCATTTATATTTTCAAAGGTCAGGAAATGCTTTGAACATATTTTTATTCCCATTTTTATGAGTACAGTAGCTAGTACTCAGAAAATATAAACCAAGTTATATATACACTAGCACACCTGGCATTTTGGACCACACGCATCTTTGTTGTGGAGAGCTGTCCTATGTGAACAGGTACATTAGTATGAATAATAAGTGATGAGGTCAATTTCAACAAAGACACAGAGAGTTGCCCAATAAAATGGAAAGCAGGTAAGAGGCATTTGTAGTTAATTGAGAAACTAGGAACAATAGGTCATAAAACCTCCCTAAATAACTCAGTATGTATCTCACCAAGGGGTGGTCTCCCCTGGTCAGGAACCGGAGAACTTCAATATCTGTAGTTGACAGGCATATGGCCCAAAGCTATGCAAGTCAAGTCAAGTTAAGCCACCAGCAAATAGAGCACTTTCTGTGAGTGATTTTAAGCCAAGTCTGCCAGAAAGGGGTCTTATATCCATTCCACCTATGCAGAGGTGGGTCCTCATGATGGGTGGGCCTGAGGGTGCCCAGATACGTACAAAAGGGTGGGTTATTGTTCCGGACTTGGAAATGGGGCAAAAAGGATAAGTGAAGAGGTTCTGACCTTGATGGAGCTATTTGATGGAGGACTGTAAAATAACTCTTCAAATCATTTTACCATGTTCAGGTCCTCCAAATTTGGAGTATTGTTTGTTTTAATCCCATTTATTTTTTAAGAGAACGGTCATTGAGTATTACTTTCACTTCAAATTTAATCCAAAGTAGCGATATACATTTAATAAAAATGGGAATAAAAATTTTTTTGTTTTGTTTTTATCTAATTTTTTAAAATTATTTTATTGTTGTTCAATTACAGTTGTCTGCATTTACCCTCCCCCCACCCCACCCCAGGCAAACCCACCTCCCTCCCTTGTTTCCCCCCTCCCCCTTGGTTTTGTCCATGTGTCCTTCATTGCAGTTCCTGAATACCCTTGTCCCCCTTCTCCCCTTCCCCCTCCCCTCTGGTTACTGCCAGAATGTTCTAAACTTCAATGTCTCTGGTTCTATATTGTTTCTATGGTTGTATTTTGCTTGCTTACCTCAGAAGCGTCTTGGCTGTGGCTGATCTAAATTTCCCGGTAGCTGATCTGGCCTTGGTGCCTTCTCTCCTGAGTCCTCATACGAAACTTTTTAACATTTCATATAGTAGAGGCTGCATGATGATGTACTCCTTGAACTTGACCTTATCTGAGAAGCACTTTATCTGC
>PVJI01014872.1:0-42829 GCA_004026765.1 Micronycteris hirsuta
CATGAATATGGATAAAAGACCTGTGTGCCTATGTGTTATCTACCTCAGGGTAAATGAGAAAAAAATTCTACTAGGAAATAGGAAATCAGGTTTCTAATGTCAGCTCAGCCATTATTTAACTGCAAGATCTTGGGCAAATGCACCCAATGCATTTCCCAGGGTTTCCTGAGAAATCAATAAGGCAAGGTGAATAATTTCAGTTTACAATTTGTAGTGGGTTTCACAAATGTAAGACATAATCATTAGTTATTTACTCAACCTCAGTGCATCTAGGTGTACCTCCTGATTCCTGATCCACAGTAAAAAATTTAACACCAAAAGATGACTTCACAAACAATCTTATAACCCACCTTCATTTTCCAGAGAAGATAACTAAAGCACACAAAGTTAAATGGTTTGCTCACATACTTTCTCTGTTGTCCTGAAAGTGTTCATTTACAAGATAGTGAACCTAAGTGTATATAAGGGTAATATAATAATATAAATGTTCGATAGCCCATAGGCTATCACATTAAACTTTTTAAGTCTATACCCTATGAGAGGATTACTTCTTGAAACCTCTCAAGTCAACCTTCACAAAAGAATGCAAAAACTATTTCTTTCTCCATTTATTTTTTTTCTTTGTCAAGAATGATTAGCAACACAAAGGCCTCATTTGTAGCACTCTCACTCTCTTATACCTACCATCATTTTCTTCAAAGAGTGTTTGTTTTATATCTTTTTACTTTTTCCTATGAGACTGAAACTCCCCTTCTGGATGCCCCCTGTTACTGGTGCTGCCACTAAGGTGACTTCTCTTTCAAAGGACTCAGTACTCAGTACTGTTTCCAGATTGTAATCACATTAGGAAACTTTATGAAGGATGTGGCTAATATCCATATAAAGATGCTGCTTCATTTTAAATTCTAATAAAAGCTATCAGTAGTCTTGAAGGTTACCCCTCAAACCTGAAAATTTTACAAACTATGAAGGGATTTTAAATATGTTAAAATACTACTTTATTTGCTCTCTCCATTAAAATACATTTTTTTAAAAAATCAGAAGAAAACTAGAGAGACAGGAAAAATGCAAATGTTTTTAATTTATAAGGTTTAAGAAATATTGTCTATGGTTCACGGGGGAAATGGATGTTTAAAACTGGTTACAAAGAGTTCATACAGAAGTGACTTGTAAGAGAATTGAGATGATTATCATACTGGATCGGAAAAATTAGAGGGTGGTTTGAATAAGCAAAATTATTATCTATTATAACATGAAGTTAATAGATAATATCTAAAATTTATAAGTCTATTAACATCATTATAAGCATTATAATGAGATAGATGGAGCTAATCAACAAAATAATTAGAACAGAAACTGTAAAAGTGGTAAGTGGGACTTGGAGGCTAATGCAGGAGTTTGTCCAGTATTTAAAAATTTTTTAGCTATATGCATGTATTATTTGAATATACATATATGTGCACAAAAACTCACTTTTTCTTCTTCTAGGTGATATACAACATAAAACCAGTGCTATGAAGAATGTCCTCAGTAGATACTGGTTAGTTACTTCATTGGTTGTTTAGTTGTCTAGCTCAAGGGTTGAGTGAATGAATAATTGACTACAAATTGGAATGAATCATCATCACATCTTCTTTACCATATTGAATCTATACATCCTGCACACATACATACTAAGGCAATGATGCGAGAACCCAGCCACTTGACATTGAACACTGGCTAAAATCAGTCCATACAGTGGATTGTTCACATGAAGATAATCAAGTATTAATGGTTGAATTTCATAAAATAAACCAGAGGACAATGTTTCAGGAGCAATATTTCTATGAAATTTTGAATCCTGATTTTACTATAATTATTTCAAATGTTGAGTGCTGAGTCTTACTACAATCTACAAATGTATTTGAATATTCTTGTATTCAGAAATAAGGAGCAAAACAAATAATCACTTCTATTTCAGAAAAGTCAATCCATATGAAATGAATAAAACCATGTGGAAATCAATCTGAAGTAAGAAGAAAATCTTTAACAGACTCTTTAAATAAAGAATAAGAGGTTTTTTTTTTTTTTTGGTTACCATAGCAGTAGTGATTTTTAAATACTATTCATACAGATTCAGCATTATAGTAATCAGTGTTTTCTATTGTGCTTCAAGGTATTAAAAGTAACAGACAATGTTACAAGCTTAGATTGACATTTAAATTTAAATATTAAGAACTGTTATGAATCAAACATTAATTTGTAGGTTTTGTGAGTAATACCTGATGTAAGATATTATAGGGGCAGCCATTTCATCATTGACATCAAGTAACATTAAGTATGCTGCACTTAACTTTCAAGCCTGCAGTGATTGAACATGTGAAGCAGTGCGGGAGGAGCACAGAGGGTGTACGATTCCACCTGTCACCAATAGAACTTACAGCATTTATACCAACCACAGGACAGATTGGATGAGCTGTAGCAGTGGCAGAGACTTTCCACAATCTTTTCCCAAAGCTCAATTAAAACTTATTGGCAAGGGTACAGGAAACAAGGAACTAATAGGACAAATTTTATCTCCCAGCAGTCGGGGAGTATAAAAGTGCCCCTGGGTGGAACACACAAAAACCTGATGGAATACTAGAGGGAAGAAGGTGATAAAAGAGGACATGAAATCACATTTTTATAGTTGACAGAAAAATAGAAAGTGGCCAGAATTGATTCACACAATTGTCCTGCTCTTAGGGAGCCATACATCTGAGCAATTATAAAGGAATTTTTTATTCTGTCAAATGCTTTTTTCTGCATCTATTGATATGATCATCTGATTTTTATCCTTCATTTTGTTTATGTGGTGTATAACATTGATTGATTTACAGATATTCTACCAACCTTGAGGAATTTTTTATTCTGAATAAAATTAATGCTGAGGGGAACCTCCTTTTCTGTTTCTATTTTGCACCTGGAAAGACTTTCAGTACAGTAATATTTCAGCATACTGACTCTCCAACATTGAGTTACTTGAATACCAGGTGATACCCATGGAGCCACATTTCTCGAGTGGATGAAGTTAATCTTCATTTAAAAGTTGTGAGTTACAGGAACTTGTTTATTCTTTTTCCACCTTGAAAAGCATAGAGCTATCATCCTAGGTAAGTGTGACTATTCTGTAAACTTTCTATTTTATGACTGTTCCCAAGATGTAGGCTCCTGGGATGAAGGAAGCTGGAGAAAGAGGGGACAGACAGTGTTAGCATGTCCCTTTAGTCATAGTTCTATAGCTTTATTCTCTGCTTGGTATTATCAATAATAACAAAATCACCATCTCATCATATCAGAAGAGACACTTGTCTTCTATTTCTTAATTATATTAAAACTCAGAAGGGCAATAAGGAGGTATTATATATTGATATCCCTAAGCCCCCAAAAGGAACATCTTACTTTGCTATGAAAATAGATGCATTGGTGAGATACTATGTGAGGAAACAATATACACCTAAAGTTTCAAACTTAGGTTGACAAGCTAACGAGAGAATTGTGTGTGTGTATGCCTTTAGTAAAGCACCCTAGGAAACCTATATATTTGTATACATAAATTTGGATGGAACATTAATATCTAGTTCAGAATAAATAACCCATTCGCACTGAGTTTACAAGGTTCATATCTGTGCATGTGTGCTGGTTGCACTAAACCATTCTGGCCACATAATGAGTGTGAGTGTAAGTATGGTCGTTTTAGCCAAATCACATATGGACAAACCAAATCAATTGCTAAAGAGCCTGAAATGAACATATATTGATGCTGCTATCTACTCCCTTACCTAATATGCCACTGAACTTGGAATGTAAAGAAAACCTTCTTCTTAAATATTAAACGAGACAAAACTACTACATTTTGTGAATTATTTAAACTGTAAAGGTCTTACTGTAAAAAATAGCCTACAAGCACCCCACACCAAAAGAGACCTGATGAGAATAGACCAGAACTACACCGAATGACTATAGCAGTGTTTGCTTTGTCAAAGAGAGGTGGATTCACATCCACAGAGTTCTTCAGGTGTTAGTCTTATACCCAAATAAGGTTTGTTTCTTATAAGAAATCCTTAAGTACCTTCTAGGAATCCATTCTCACATTTAATACATCAGACCAAGTATTCTGGGTGATTCAAAGAAGTTGAAGACATAGTCCTTATGTTATGCAGGCCCTTGGAATCTAAACTACAAAAGAACCTGGAAAAACAGCCCAAGGTCCTTGTTTTACAGATAAGAAACTCAAGTAACAAGAGTCCAAAGAGTTTAAATGATAAGCCCCAGATTATTCAACCAGAAGGGGCAGCCTCGAACTAAATGCTCTTATGTAATTTTTTCCCTCATATCTGTTGCTTCTGCAGAGGAAGTATAGCAAGAAAGATGTCAGGATTCTGAGCACCATGTAGTATGCTCCTTCCCACTTTTCTGCAAAGACTACAAACAAAACAAAATGCTGTGACTGAATTTCTAGTGGATCCTAGTAAAGACACTGAATTCTTGTATCCAAATGGAAATGAGTAAAAGAGAGAAGAGATGCATAAATAGAAGACTCAGAGACAAAGAAAACTACAGAAAGTCCCTGGCTTACGATGATTCAAATTATAGTTGTGCAACTTTACAACAGTGCAAAAGTGATGTCCTTTCAATAAAAACTATACTTCAAATTTTGAATTTCAATCTTTTCAAGAGCTAGTGATGTATGGTATAATATTCTTCTTGTGATGCTGGGCAGTGGCAGAGAACACAGCTTCCCGTCAGCCATGAGATCTTGAGGGTAAACGGCTTATACTCTACAGCAGCGATTTTCAACCAGCGTGCCACGGCACAGTGTTCTGCAGGAATTTTTAAGGTATGCAAAACCAGACTATTTAGCCAGGGGGAACTGACCTCTTTTCGCTTAGATTTTCAAATTAAAAAAAATGATAATGGCTAATATGACAATAGCCATCCAGTGTGAATGAATCAAAATTATACCTGAACCAAATACATGCCACAGAATTTGAGTAATTACTTTATGTGTGCCATGGGATGAAAAAGGCTGAAAATCACTGTTCTACAGTGTGCTGAGATGCCAGTGCTTTTTGGATATTTTGTTTGGTGTTTTCACACCCTATCATATCTACAAAATGCCCATGTGTGTCTCCTGCCTCTGGTGAGAAGTCAGTTACAGATGCTCCTTGACTTATGACGGGGTTATAACTCAATAATATGTGTTCTTAGCACATTTAAGGCAGGCTAGGTAAGCCGTGATGTGCAAAATTTAGGTGTACTAACTGTATTTTTGTCTTATATATGGCGGGATCCACAAAAAACAGAATTATCTTCTGGAGGTAAGTGTTCTAGAAACCAAATGTATCAGTGTACCAGCTGGCATTGTTGTGAGAGGGTGCATTTAGCTTCAGTGAATTTTTTTGAAGACTCTTTCAACATTTGTCCACTTCATGGTGGGTGATTTATGAGCACATCTGTGCACACCATGCTCAGTGTTCAGCAGTTTTTGGCCAAAAATGGCATGACTCCTGTGCCCCACCCTACCTATTCACCTGAACTCACACCAAGTGACTTTTTTTGTTTGTTTCCCTGGATGAAAAATTCTTCAAAGGGAAAGGTTTTGTGGATGTGGAAGAGGTGGAAAAGGAACATATATGCATGACCCATGCACATGAACTAAGGGGGGGATTGTTGGAGGGAAGGGAGTACTGGGCAGAGGCGGGAAAAGGGAAAAAATGGGACAACTGTAATAACATAATCAATAAAATCTACTTAAATTATTTTTTCATTACAAAAAATTGGCAGAAGCACTAAAAGGCATCAAAATCAACAAGTTCAAAAACTGTTTTGAGCAGTGGAAAAAAATGGCTCAATAGGTGTATTGCTTCAAATGGAGAGTACTTGGAAGGCAACTGAAGATTAAACATGTAAGAATAAATACATAATTTTTTATAAATAACTCCCATTTTGGGGGCTCCCCCATTTAGTATTTTCTACTTATTACAGGTCTACTGAGAAGTAGCCTCATCATAAATTGATGAGCATCTTTATTAAGACTAATGTAAATAATAGCTAATTAGTAGCTTCTAATTATAATCACTAAAATTTGGGGAGACCATGAACTTCCCCATGATTCAATATTATTGGTATAGTCAAAGAAATCTGCCCTAGGTAAAAAGGCTACTGAGACCTCTAATTGACATCTCTGATATGATATAATATTTTGTCTGCTAATGAAAATACAGCTTAATAATTTTAAAAACTAACTCTATTTTATGCATGAAGCCCTTACATTATTTCTTGAAGGCAAAAAAAAAGAAAACATTTTCTTGTATAAGTGATGATATACAATAAGACATTCCCTACCGATTTACCTAAATTTAAGTGCTAAGTTTGGCTCATACATATAGGCATGTTCTATTTCAATCCCTCTGCCTTATTCTTTTTAGACTTATGCTAGGAAATGTCTTTCTGAATATATTGACAATAAAAACTATAAGATTATTATAAAACATATTAACCAAATTTATAAAGCCAACTCATTTCCCTGTAGATTGGCTTTTGTCATATATAATAAGAATAAAGAGGCTGAAAATTACTGTTTTTAGAAAAAGTGTTTAGCTTTTGAGCTCATAGGAGTGGGAGAAGCATAGTATCTCAGTTTTGCTCATCTTTTTTAATTTTATCTTTATTTTTATTCTCCATTGAAACCCCCCACTACTACCCTTTCTCTTCTTCCAGAATCCAACTCTGTAGTCATTATAGATTTACTGCTTATTGGCTCTGTCTCCTTCATCTTCTTTATGTGGGGCATATCTGGCAGTCAAAGAATCTTCCAAAAGGCATTCTGTGATACAATCCCTCAACGTATGTTCCATTTCTCTTTATCATCCATCTAGGTATCTATCTATAAATCCATCTAGCTATCCATTATGCTTTTGTTGCAGACACAGATACATAAAATATGATGCAACAATTGACTTACTATTTCTTGGAAGCTAAAGAAACCTTCTGTCTGATTCTTCTCTTCTGGTTCCAACAGAAATCCCTACAGATCCATGGACAGAAGGGAGAGACTCTCCTTCTGTTCCCCTCTCTAATTTTCTGCCTATAATCATGTCCAGTTTTAGCAAATAAACCATGAGTTTAAAACCAGCAGCTTTATATCTGCTGGCTACAACATGTCTGAATACGTTTGAGAGATATGTGTGTTCGGAAGTGGAAAAAATACTGGGAGCTGGAGTCTGCTAGAGAGAGGGGAGGAGGAAGGCAGAAAGGCACCACAAAATCTGGGCAGTGTTGTTCAATATAAAGTGTATGTAAGTGCTCTCTTCCAGTCTGTAAAGATGCAGTCATTAATCTGTGGCTTTGGGCAAAAAATAGCTCCACAGAATAATTTCCTTATCTATCAATTAAAGTTTGTTATATATGTTATAAGAACTAATTTCAAGGTACAGTTTCACTTTATTTTCTATTCTTCACGCTGGAGATAGAAATGAATTTCAAGTTAGGCTTAATTAAACATTTACAATTTTTGAATCCACAGGAGGCTGTCTAGTGATACTGGTTTATTTCCTGACTTATTTAGAGTTTCCCATCCTGTACCACACTCTTGGTGCAAGGAGCAGAAATAGACACAACCTATTTTTGTAGCGTTTTCAGAATTGAGCAGTGCCTACCCTTATTTATGGTGTATATCTATCTGCCAATCCCTTGGGGACTTTGGAAAAAGCTAATATATTGGAAGTGGGTAGAGAATAGAACCAAAACTTAAAAACAAGATGAAAAAACAAAACAAAACAGCAGGAGTAGAGTAACAGTGTAATGCAGGCTTATGCAAATGACTCAGAGCAGAGTCTTGCCAAGCAATAGAATGTAGATTGCCTTTTATTTTGACTATTCAAGTATTCTGCCCTTTCAATATCCCTAGGGAATGACCACCCATAAGGCCTTGAACTGGTGGAGTAGGAGAAGTAGAAGCACAATGATTGAATTTTTCCAAAACAGCAGCTGTGGGCGGGAAAGGATTACTAGTGACAAGCTAAAAGGTCACCGATGTATACTTTGTGACAGGTAGAGCCTACAGGAGACAGCATATCACATCGTAGAAACAGTATTGATGGAAACCAAATTCTTAGCAAATATTATGCAAACACTGTAAAGGACTGTGCAGAACCACACAGGACCATGGTCATTCCTTTAAAATCCATTTGATTGAGAAAGTGCATAATGGCAAGAAATTCCTATAAATTCATAATTATTTTAAATGAAATTTACTCACCATAAATGTCCTTACATTAGAAATGATGGCAATAGAAATATGACTTGGGTTTACTCTCCATATGTATAGATGTTTTTTGGTGTGCATGTGGTTTCAAGACTCTGCAATATTTCCCTGGCTCTCCAGGTATCTGGAACCACTGGATCATTGTACCAGCTCAGAATTCGACCTAGCCTAAGGGGTAGCAATTCAGAGGTCCCCAGCTGTGTTTAGTTGTGCATGAGGCATGCAGAGTTATGAAGCAGCCCACGGCTTGGAAAAGAAATAAATGGTCTGTGGAAAGCCCAGTCCTTTTCTGGGAAGGCCTTAAGAGACAGGGCCCTTAGCATGTCTCAGAAAACCAAAAGCCAGTAGGGAAACCCACAGGTTGCTGCAACTATAGCCACAAGGCAAGTAAGCACTGAGCCTGACAGCTCAGGGAAGTGACCCACTTCTTGCCAACTCAGAAAAAAAGGCTTCATTTAGGCCCAAGGAAAGTGTCCCTAACAATGCCATCTGTTAACCACATCGCCTGAGTCCCTCTCAGTAATTCTTCATTCTCTCCTTTCTCACCTCCCACCCTAAAGCCAGCCATTAACGAAGCAGGGACGGAGGAAAATGAAGCTGTTGGTCTCAGTAAATACTACTGAGCTTCACGAGGAAATGCAGCCCCATTATTCAGACTCCTGCGTCAGGCACATTCTGATCACATTCATTTAGCAGAGAGGTGAAGGAAGAAAGCAGGCTAGCTGTACAGCAGCCCCCAGTCATCCATCCCCTACCTCAGGCAGAGCCATCACAGAGAGCAAAAGAAAGAGCTCAGCCACAGTTCCCAAGAGTTTGAACCTCAAGCTCACAAGACATGAGAAACCACTCAATCCCACAAAGGAAGCTCTGGGCAAGTGGTCAGGGGTCTTGGGATTTATTCTCTGCAGTCTCATTGTCTTGATCTGCATCATGCATAGAGACACTTAAACTTGTAGCAATGGTCTGTCATGTCTATAATTGAGATAATCGTCTTCATCTCATCATATAATATTACGTGTGCTTTTCATTAAGATGAAAGACCAATCTAAAGCCCTATACATAGTTTGGGAAAATGATTGAACACTTTCAGGTTATCTGTGTCTGTCTTAACAAAAACAAAAAGAAGAAAAATAGTAATATTTTAATACCTAGTTACTAACCTAAAGTCTCAGAATATTATTTCACTCAAAAATGACAAGTTAATATACTGAGTACATTTTGGAATATTTGAGAACTTAAAACAATATTTTGATATTTGGAAATTAAAAAGAAAAAAGAAAACTTGATATTGCCTATCATCAGGATCATTTCAGGTTAAATATGTCTATTGAAATGAAAATGCAGGAATAAAGATATGTTATCAAAAAGCCATACCAATTTACTTGAGACTTAAAAGTATTTCACTCATGCTGAAGGGCAGACCCTGAAATTATTTGTACGTTGCCGCTGAAATTGACTCCTTGACAACCAAACTGATCATTAATGACAAATGACAATGAACTCAGGAGAAAAACTAATTCAGCCTTCTATATCTGAGGTAAAAAAACAAACAAACAAACAAACAAAAAGAAATAAAATAAAACCAATGAGGGAGACTTCAACAAACATTTACAACCCAATGATGCAGGCATGGGAGCATAATAAAAGACTGTGTCAATAACACTTTTTAATGTTCTCTCATGGTAGAGAAAAGTAAATTGCTGATTTCTAAGCTCTACCTCTCCTCAAAATGGTCTCTTTAGAAAGCTGTACACACTGAAGGGGTTGGGAGGTATTTCCAATAATGGCCTGAGATTTATGCATTTCATTGGATGAGTCATTGGAGACATGACTGGCCTCATTCCACATACATAGATTCATAGTAACAAAAAAGTATTCCTGTTAAACCAAAAAATTAAGGCATTTGTTAGCTAAATTTTAAAAAATGGAATAAAAGTATAAAATTATGATTTTAGAAATCATAAAGACAGATAGCAAGCAAGATGTTTCCTTGACCCAAAGCCATCAGGATAGAGCTAGGAATTCGATCTTAATTGGCGGTTCTTCCCTCCTCCCCAGTGAAGAGCCCTCCTAAAGGAAAATGGTTGCCTGCAGCTGTGGGGACAGGGTAAAAATTCACCCACATTCCACTACTTAGAGCAGCTCCGCTGGGCAAGAATAGGTAGATTCTCCAGCTCAGGTCTATTTTTTGTAGCAGACTGTTCAACAGCTCCATATACCACGGCAATCTGTCAAGAAGGAAGAATGTGTTCTGAAAGGAAGGCACTGATAATTGTGACTCAATAATGCAATAGGCAGGGTCCACTTGTTATGGTCATCACCAGTGAATTCTAAATAATGTGTTCTGTTTCTTTATTGTGGCACATTTTCAGAAAACGTCCCTTTCCAATTAAGTATGCCTGGGGTAGCCCTAAGCAAAATTGTATGTAAGTAACTTGTTTCCCTATAATTCACTATCCCTCTGCAAGTATGTTCATTTTACCTGCTCCTCCTTCCATTAGTTCCCAGCCTTTATCTTTCTAAACCCCTAAAATAACTTTTTCCAACAGTTATTTATAACAGCAATCACCTCTATAAAATCCTCCTCACACACCCAATTTATGTAAAAACCACCTCCATTCTGCTAACTTTCTAAACCATGAAGGATGGAGTATCAATGCTTCATGCAGTTCCCAATACACAGGAAGTATTCTATAGCATTTTGTGGACTATTTAATAAATAACTCACTAAAAATATGAATACTATTTGATTTATGAGTCTGAAGGGCTCTTATGTTTTGGCACGTGTCTGCTTTGATAAAGAATAATGACCATTTAAACTCAAAGGCCTGATTTGTTTTTTAAAGCAATTCTATGCCTTTTGTGCATGAACACAGTAGGAGGTCAATAACTAGTTTTGAAATAAAAAAATTTTGATACATGAATGTTTGGATGGACAGCTGATATCACGATATGCAGAAAGCTGACATATCAGAAGTAGCTGCCCCCAATGTTTCCATTAGGAAGGACATACAAGATAGGAAGGGCTGGTCTACAAGTTAGTCATTCATGTATCTGTCAGTCTACTAAATAAATATATAATTTTTCTCAATCAGAGGATCTAGAATGCTAAACTATTTTGACATTTGTCTGCTGTCTGTTGTCCTAAATTCTAAATTACAAATATTCTGAGCTTGTTTTGTTTTTATTTTTACCATAAACATTGAGAAATGAAATAACTAGAGAGGTCTTCTCAATCTCACACAAATGCCTGGCTTCTTCTTGGAAGAGGGTAAATAGTAGCTGAAATGTCAAGTTGTCTCTGAATTGAATTAAGCAAACTACAGAAGTCATGTCTCCTGTACAGGATAGTTAGGAGAAATAAAGACTTTGAGAAAATTGACATATGTCAATAAAGTTTGGAATATAAATGAAAGATATGCACTATTTTGCTTATTTGAAATTAAAAAAAAAACATTTAAAAACCAGACTTTAAAAGAATTGGCTGACTTGGCACCAAAGAATTGAATGTCTGTCTATGAACACACAAATTTTGATATGTAGGCATAACATAAGTGATCCTTAATGGATATTTTTCATTTTGTTTTAAATTTGTAATTCAATGTACAATTATGTCTGAGATAGAAACAAAGCTAGAAAAAATTATTTTACTCTCATTGAATTTCGGGAGCACAGAACTATTCCACACTTATAAAAATTATGTCAACAAATATCCAACAGCATCTCAGTGATTCATGTTATCTTCATGATCTGAAACTGGCCCAGAGTAAGTGCTTGTGAAGTGTACTGAGAGGTTAATCAAAAATGTTACAGTCACTAACCCCGAGAGCGAATAATTTGTATGTGCAGACTGGCATGAGTGTATCCAGAGCACAACAGATTTAACAACTGGATGCACAGAGCAATCTTCTATATGGTCTGTGGTATTTGGGTTGTTATCTCTTATATCATTGTGAAAAGCGAGTGTGAACTGATGGAAGTGTTAAGACAGCCAAAGGAATTTAAGGGATGACTTTACTTGAAGGTGCGTGAAAGGATATTAAATGACAGGGCTTGGGTAGTACCTATGGAGGAGTAAGATAAGGGGCCAAAGCAGGGATAAAACCTCCCATGAATAATCATGAACCAGGTCATAAGTGATTTTTACCTCACTAAATGGGGCATGGTTAATAATGTCTATGTTCTCTTATTGGCTATGCTAGCTCAGCTTGGTCTGCCTATCTGGTAGGATGTTCTATGAAGTTCAACAAAGATACTGAACTAAAACTGTGCACCATATCCTGAGGACTTGTAGACCAATAGGAGATGATCTTTGTCTCAAAGAGTCAAGAGTTAATTCGGAAGAAGCAGACATGTAAACAGTTCAATCCAATGCAATTATAATCATAGAAAAACAGATAAGATAGAGAAGTATACAGAGGAAGGGGTAAGTAATGATGTGGAATGGAGGGTTGAAAGGAAAGTTCAAAATCAGGGAGACTTTTCTTAACAGGTGAAAGCCAGTTGGACATTCAGAACTGAAGAAAACAATGTTACAGACAAGAGACTACAGGGACCATAAGAAATCCCTGAAGAAACAAGTTAGCCACATTTTTTAAATTCCACGTATAGAGCTGGGTGTGGAAGTGAGGGTAGGACGCTATGGGAGAGGAAGCTGGGCATGGCAGCCAAGGGTCTGTATGTGACATGGCCGCAATCACCCCAAAAACAGACAAAGCAAAGGCTTTTAAGCAGGTGAATGAGGAGGTTAGATGTAGACTTTAGAAAGAGTTCTCTAACAGCAGGAAATGGATTTTGGTGTACGTTTGGGATATGGAGAACATTATGGATGGACCTTAATACAACAGTCCTGGCGACTGCTGATAAGGACCTAATCGAAGGCAATGGTGTCGACGATACCTAAATGAGATATGTACATGATGGTGAAGTAGAATGAACAGAAATTTATGTTAAGATGTTATTGATGGGAAAGTTAGATAATAGAAAGCAAAAAACAAAGTGTCTTTTTTTCTTTCTTCCAAATGATTTCCTCCTGGAGAAATGTCAGAGAATCCCAAGCTGAGTTATAGAATCCAGGATGAGTATCAGGGAGAAAAGTTAAAGTACTCTCCGTAAGGTGTTGTTATGATGAAAATGGTACCAAGTATCTAGAGCTAATTTGATATAACAAATTTGTCTTTTAAAGAAAGATCATGGACAGAACAGCCTCTTTTTGTTTAAACACATACATGGTTCCAGTGTCCCCATTGTTCTTCTCTATTTCTGTGGTAGGGCCAAAGAATTACGGATGGTGACACAGCCTTGTACATAATTAAATTACATTTCCCTCATAATATATCTCAATTATAGCTCATAGGTTTTACTGTTAACAGCAAACAGATTTCATTTCAGGACTATATCTTTCACACAAATGGGTCAATAAAAGAAAACTGAATTACTAGGTTAAGAAAAGTAGTACGAGAAAGAGGACAGTTCTAAACTTTCAATGGTTCTAAACTGTAGGACCACACTGTTGTTTGGTCTGCCCTATGCAAACTCATTAAATCATCAATAAAAAAAAGGTCCTAGAAAACCCCAAAGCCTGAATGAAGATGCTCTTAAATCAAAGAGAATCTGACTCAAACACAATCAACTAACTCTAGTCTCATTTCCCATTTCCCTCCAATCCTTCGTCACTTTCAGGTAGAAATAATGACGGGACAGACACAGGAGAGAAGAAGGAGGAAGAGGAGAAGGAGAAGGTGAAGAAGAAGACTGAGGAAGAGGAGGAAGAAGAGAAGAGTAAGACAAAGACAACAATAGTGTGGTGATTGTGGGGGTGGGCGTATAAGGGGACTAAATAGTAATGGAAAAAAAGAAATATTTTTTAAAAATAAAGAAGAGGAAGACAAGGAGGAGAAAAAATGTAACATCGATATGAAAGTGCAAACATCAAAACCCAATGAAATAAATGCCTCAATTTTATAAAAAAAAATATTTTCATCACAATTCTGTATAGATTTGAATAGTGCCTTCATAAGACCCATTTTGTAATAGGATACCAAAAAATGAAACTATCTAACCCAATAAAGGCAACAGAAGAAAGTAGCTTTCCAGGAGAAACTAGTGTAGCTTGATGTATAATCACAAAAAACTACTCTCATCTCTCAGCTTGAGGGAATCTAACTTCTTCTAACAATACTGTTCCTCCATCTCTGATTCAGAACTTATTCCTTTAGTGTTTTAAAAGCATATATTCATTTTTCTTTTTTCCATATTTTGAGTTTGTATTCTGTGCCCAGCATATGAGTAGCTTCCATATTAGGTTATTAGCTCCTTTAGAGTGAAATTTTCTTTCTTTTTTTCTTCCTTCCTTTCTCCCTTCCTTCCTTACTTCCTTCTTTCCATCCTTCCTTTTTTCCTTCTTCTTTCCTTCCTTCCTTCCTTATTTATAATGTATTGAAAGACATTCATATGCCAGAAATTATGCCAGACCCTGAAGAAAGAATGGTATGTAAATGCAGGTAAGATCCTTGCCCACAAGCCTTTGACGTCTGGTGTGGCTTGAAGGGGTGAGGGAGGTGAAGTGAAGGCTTTATCCTTAGACAAAAGGTTTCACGCCACACCCTTTCTCCCACCTCCACTGTAACAGGAGGTAGGGGGTCAAAGGGATGAATTAAGATATAGTCAAATTAGAATGTATAATGTCAGGAAGAGGAGAATGTCCTCACAGGCAACAATCTTAAAAGGAATGTCATTTTCTGAGTAAGTTGGGGAGGGGTCAAGGTCAGAATCTTTTATTCAATTGTGTGTTCTTGGCAACATTCAGCACAGTTTTTAGCAAACACTTAGTACTCCTGAAATGTAGATTGTATAGGTAGTTTTTGAATGGGAATAAAGGAACGAAGGATTGAACAAAAGATTCTGTTGCACTTGTACTTAGAGGGCCTGGCTGTTAAAAAATTAATGAGGGCTGAGGAAGTGTCTCTCAAAGCCGAGATCACTAGTTCTATAACCTGCGAGTCATCCTTGGGCTTAGTGGAAGAAATGTCCAGGTGACTTTTCTTGCTAGACCCCACATAGACAGGGAAAGGAAATGAGTTGGGACAGAGAACTATAAAACAAAAGTTATTCGATAACAGGATCATTATTTTTTGCATGTTTCTTGTTCTATTCTCTGAAAGCAGGCACATTTTGAGTAAAAATAGGTTTATGTCCCAGCAATAAAGAGATATAACTAGAAAAATACATGTTTCATCAGTAGGCATGTCTCTAAATAGAATGTTTTACCAAGTTTCCCGAGAGGCGGCTGAGGCCCTTTAAATTATAGGGTGTATGAGCTTCCCTGCAGGGCAGCCTTTGAACTACAGCTCATTGTCAATCTAAAGATGAAGTGGGAAATGAACCTTTTTGGAAATGAAGAGTATGTGTTCTTAGCGCAGCATTCCTAGGTTTTTCCCTGAAGATGTACGCCATCACTAAACAAGAATAGAGAAGTATAATCGGTATGAGTCAAGTGAAACAATTTAAATTGAATTCATTTGGGGGGTAAAATTCTCACATCTTAAAGGTTAAAAAATAATCTTACATCTCACATTTCTCTTTGCCAAGTTTGACTTAGGGCCTAGCAAGCAAAAACTTCCAGCATTGCCTGACCAGTGTGGCTCAGTTGGTTGGGCATCATTCCACAAAGTGAAAGGTCACCAGTTCATTTCCCAGTCAGGTCGTCTGCCTGAGTTTCAGGTTTGTCCACAGTAGTGCTGCGTACAGGAAGCAACCAATCAATGTCTCTCTCTCACATCAAAGTTTCTCTCCCTCTCTTTCTCCCTCCCTTCCCTGATCTCTTTAATTACTTAAATAATTAATAAAAAAATAAAAACTGCCAGCATTCACTTAAATGGACAGAATGACATAGTAAGTAATAGAGAAGAGCAGATAATCCAAAGATTACCTCTATTTGTAGTTGTAATAGTATTTTAAGCTGATAAAATTTCTTAATTATATTTTCCTTAGGTTAATATTAAGATTGATTTGTAATCCTTTAGAATGTAGCAGAGGCCTGGAAATATCCAGGCTTTCAGAAGGAACCAGCTTGGTTTGTTCAATACCCCAGGGATAATTCCTGAAGAAAATAATCCAAAATAGAGTGCACTTAGCATGTGCTCTAGCCTTCAAGGCCTGCTTTTACTCTTGGTGATAGTACCAAAAAAATCTCATGGGACTTTGTCCATTAAGTCGGACCTATGCAGAAAACCCTGATTCACAAAACTCATCAGCCACTGTTATTCAAACTAGTAAAATATTGGTGACAACTTAATGTCCAACAATAAGGGACCAGTTAAACAAATTATAATACATCAACAAGATGGCTTCTCTTACTATTATAACAGCATTTATAGAGCATTTTAATGACTTGAGAAACTGCTTATAATATACCATAAGAGGGAAGAAAATAGGTTATAGAATTAACTATACAGTGTTATTACCACTATGTGGTTAAGAGCACAGTTGTAAGAATTTGGCTGCATACCTTTGAGTCCTGATGGTATCAGCTATTAGATACTTGACCTAGAGTAAATTACTTCACCTTTCTGAGTTTCAGTTGCTTTATTTGTAAAAGGCAGATAATAACACTACCTATCTCAAAGTGTTGCTATAGGATGAAGAGATGTTTAATGTATTTATAAAATGCCTGGAACTTAGTAAGCACAATAAAGAATACTATTTTTCAGCACAGAAGAGAGAGAGAGAGAGAAAGAAGGAACTCATGGATATGGAGAACAGTGTCATGGTTGTAGGGGTGGGAGGTGGATGGAGGTGGAAAGATGGTATGGGGAGACAACTGGTAATGGAAAAAGTACAATAAAAACAATAAAAAATAAATTTTCTGGGATCCTCATAATTAATGGAAAGCAAGTAGTTTGGGCGAACAATTTACTTTATATATAATTAATAAGGATTGGATTCATAAAGATACAATTTTTATTTGTTTTAAATCAATATAACTTTACTCGTGCTGTTTATTCTACTTAGCTCCCACTTTCCCTTTGACATTCAGCTCACATCTCACCTACACAGAGTATGAAGCTTTTTCTTATGACAGAGTTAATCACCCCTTCCTTTTCACTGTCAGAACACTTTATAATAAATTCTATAAGAGCATCTATACCATAGCATGGTAATCAATGTGTATTTTTCCCCATAATGTGGGCCCTTCGAGATTAGGAACAGGTCTTGCTCCTCTCTGTATTCTCAAAGCTTAGCAAGTGCCTGACATATGAGAAGTGCTAAATCCATGTTGGATGAATGAATTAATCAATTAATCAATGAGTCAATGAATCAATGCTAATTTCCATGAGCGAAGGAAGTAAAAAGAAAGAAAAGTAGCAGTTTCTTTCCCTGTTACTTCCAAAGGCTCAGGTGTACATTTTTGGCCTGGAGAAAGAATGAGGAATACTTTCAGTCTGTATTTCATTACTCCAAATCCTCAACATGTCTATTCTCCTTCTATAGTTACCTTTCCTAAGATAATACTTGTCCTGATAAATGAACAGCATGGTAAAACAGAATAAAAAATGGATTTAGGAGTCAAAAGCCCAGGTTTTATTGCTTACACTCAAACTTATGACTTTGAACAAATAAGTAAACCACTCTGAACATGTAAAATACAGATGATAATACATTTCCTATCTCCATCTACTTCAAAGGGTTATTTTAAGTACCAACTAGAGAATTCATGTGACAGCATTTTGGAAAGGCAGCATACAAATATTAGACATCATCATTAGTTGCTTAGCTGGTAAAGTTTAGCTCATTCAGAAGTTCACACTTAATATCAGACATTTTACAAATTTGAAATAGCCTATAATTCTTTGACAAGATAAAGGACAATCTTTCAGTATTTCCCTTTGCTCATTTTATGGAGAAGTTGTTGAAAAAATAGAGAAGATTAAATTTGTTAAATAGAGTTCCTATGGAACACACTGAAAATGAAGAATGTAATTCACATTAATATTTAAATATACAAACGTTCTTCTTTGTTCTATTTATAAAGCATCAATTAGCAATTACATTAAAATGCCCACATAATTCTATTTGGTTGATAGCATCTTTCTCCCATTTCATAAACAAACTGAGGCACAGCTAGGTCTAAATATATTATTGCAGATTTACCAAGTATGATCTGGCAAAGGAATTGAGAATTCCTTTCTGAGCTGCCCAATAGAACTTTCTGTGATGGTGATGTTTGATAATCTGCACTATTTCAGCAGCCACTACCCATATGTGGCTTTTTAGCACTTGAAATGTGGTCTTGTATGACTAAGGAACTTAATTTTAATTAGCTTTAAATAGCTCTTTTGACTAGTGGCTACTTACTATACTAAACAGTACAGTGTTAACCAGTCACTGTATTTAGCATGATGATTTGCTCATTAGTCCAATGAAAACTTTAAAAATATGAGAGTTAATTATTATATAATGTGAAAGAAAACTCCCAAACACTGTCAGTATAACCAATGTCTTTTCTCCATTAGATGAGCATTATAATCCAAGATTGCTTCAGGGGGCACAGAATCAAAACAAAGAGAATGACTGGATGATTCAAATGTTTACTGGCATTTGGTTATAATAACTTGGACAACAGGAAAAACTGGCCTTATTGCTAGGGTACTTAGTCTACCAGCCAAGACTTCCCTTGGATATTGATTTGACAGGCATGGCTGCCCTGGCTTTGGTGACTCTCCTGCGGCTGACCTCTTTTCTCCAAACTCACACTTGTTACACACTGGCAGAGAGAAAAGCTTGCCCCATCTTTTTGGATGTGCTTTCCCCTAACTCTCAATCCAACACACAGATCTTCCCTTTTATCATCCAGAGAAACTCTGGGAAGGCACAGAAGGGAAAAATATTCATTCTAAACCTCTGATAAGAACAAAATTCAACCTGTCTGGGAACAGCCATTCCTTCCTTTCCTTCAGACATACCGTCAAGAGCATCTTAAGGTCAGACTATAAATCATATAAAATATCTTTATCTTTTCAGGGCAGTTTTTTACTAATAATATAATCAATGACAAGAAAGGTCACAAAATTCCAACAATAGAGGTCCTCTGGGTAGCAGGTGGGAATGAAACTTTTAGCTTCTGAAATGGGTCTTACAGAACTCAGCCAGGTTTCTGGGAGGGGCTTATTCTCAGCCAAGATGAGGTCCTTGGCTTCCCAATGTGGAGTGTGGGTGTTTCTGATATTCATTAAAACAGCAAGCTGGCAGAATGAGGCATAGGCAACCTTTACCCACTCATCAGCTGTCCAGTCCAGAAATGCTCTGGACTATTTCAATCCTCTAGGCTTTCTGTATATATAGCTTTTCAGACATAAGCCTCAGATCTTCCCGGCAAGATTCCTACTTGTTCCAGAACTAGCCTTTGAAGTAGTGATTCTATATTTACTGAATTATATAGAAGTTTGGCAATTGAAAGAAAAATGTCTCAAGATAGAGTGCTGATGGATGATGGCCCAAGATCTTACTTTCATGGATTTTCACAACTTTGACTTTACTCAGTCCAACTCCCTTCTTACATGGGAAATTTGGGCCCAGAGAGAGGTAAAGTAACTTGACCAAGAACATATCATAGTGTCTAAGCAAAAATGTTGAAAGTTATAACTTGAAAAGATGAGTTATTTTGCCTTTTCATGTATGATATGATAACCAGATTACTAGAATAAGTAAACTGAATGGTTAGAAGATCAAATCATTTTAGTGAAGTACTCAGTATAAGTGTGCTTTAACATATAAGATCTGTTTTAAGCCATCAAGGGTTAAGGATAATCATTTATAGAATTAGTAGGTGCTAGTCTAAAGCTACTGACAACGATTTTCTAGAAATCTGATGTGACATCTAAGACTCAGATAACCCTGAAAATTATAAAGTCGGCTAAACAACCTCAAACATCCTTCCCAATCTTTACTCCCTCAGATAGGATCTATTTCACCCCTTCTTAAATATATTACCTTGGCTATTAAAGATTAATCATTGTTCTCAAGGTTGGCTGAGCTTTGGAATCAATGATGATTTTCAATTTTTTAATCCTTTAAAATGATAGATTCCTTGGTTATAACCCAAAGTTTCTTGGTTGCAGTTTAGATTCTATATTTTTAATAAATTCTCCCAAGTGATTCAGATACATAATTTGAGAATCACTGTTCAGAATATTCAATGCCAGTTACACTGACAGTTATTTATCTATCTTTTCATCCACTAAATTTTAAAGTAGGGAACAAGCCTTAATTATATTCCTTTTTTTCGAGTGGGGGTCTGACCTCAACCCTGTTCCTTGCTTAATGATCTATACAATGGTTTAGAACCAGGGACATATCAGTTTGAATTCCATCTCTGCCACTACTAATTAATGAACTTGAGCAAATTACAAAACTTCTGTGAGCCCTAGTTGCCTGTATAATTGTATGCCCATCAAAGGTTTGTTGTAAAATACAAATAAGTCCAAGCAGGTAACTTACAACAATATGGGTTTTTGATAAATGGTATCTAGTAGTTATACTAGTAAAGATAGTGGTATTACTAGTAACAGGAATAGTAGTAGCCGTAGGTAGTACCTGCACAAAGAACACTTTTAACTAAAAAAGAAACAATCTTTTTTAATAATTTGGAAGAAATAATGCCCTGTGAAACAACTAATGCTTCATGAGGATTAAATGGTGCCAAGTCATCAAATTTTCATCTCAGATTGAGTAGCAAGCGATACAGAAAGGGGAAGGAACCGATGTAATCTATCAATCAATAATGGTTTTGATTAAGTTCCATTTGGAATTCCCATCAATAAGCAAGTAAAAGGTGCTCTACACTTGTGCAGGTACAGCCCTTTTACTTCATCACACTAAATCTCTCTATACATTCCCATTTCTCTCTCCTCACCAACATCTCTCCAGAAAAAAAAAGAAAAAAAATTAAAAGAAAAAAAGCCACATATTGAAGGACGTTTTTACATGGGGGTTGGGTACGGATGGCAGTAAAGGGAGTATATCAAGTAAAAAGTCCTCCTTAGAAATGTTGGGTCAGCAACCCTCATGGTCTCTGGAATTTCATTTGACTTCTCTAGAGCAGCTATTTTCAACCTTTTTCATCTCATGGCACACATAAACTAATTACTGAAATTCTGCAGCACACCAAAAAATATATATATTTTTTGCCGATCTGACAAAACATAGGTATAATTTTGATCCACTCAAGTACTACTCCATGACTTTCTAACCTGTCCTCTAATTAATCACCACAGCTTTATAACACTTGGCAGTGCTCTGAAGTCACACGAAACAAAATGTGCCCTTCTGCGATGAAACTTTGCTGTCTGTGGAGATATTTTAACCTGCTGCCTGGATAATTACATGTGTCACTCACGTTAAAGGCACAGTGACTTGAGGTTGCTGTGCCCGGTATCACCACATGGGGCTCTGCACCAGTATCATGGCCTTTGCCATTGTTGGTCATTGACATAGCAGCTGAAATGACCTCACTCGGTTCTGCCCTCTCAATAATCATCTCACACTGACCATGTTTTCCCGTGTGAAAGTGACAGCAACTACCTTCTGGCCCATGGGTGTTGGTCACAGATTGAGAAAGAATGTCATATGCCTTAGAAAAGTCAAGGTTGGTTCACATGGTTCCAAGGGTAAAAAAGGGTGAGATGGAAAGGAAAACTAGCATCTATAATAACTTAGAATGTACCATTGTGCTAAGTAAGCATGTTCACACATGTCACATAACTTAATTCTCAATAACCCCGTAAAGAAATGAGGCTCAAAGAAGTTAACAACCCAAGATCACCCAGTTAGTATGAAGCAGACCTAGGACTAGAGATCAGGTTTCCTATTTCCTGATCCAATGTTTTTTCTACCAAAATGTGCATAATACATTGTTCCATTTATTCATACATTCAATCAAAGAGGTTCATTTTTGTATGATGTGATATTTAAGAACTCAGGCTCTGGAATTAGACTGAGTTCAAATCCTAACTCCAATATCTACTAATTGCATAACATAGGTAATTTTGTTACCCTCTATATCAGCAATTTTCAACCTTTTATATCTCATGGCACGCATAAACTATTAAATTCTGTGGCATATGTATATATTTTTTTTTGCTGATCTGACAATAAAGGTATAATTTTGATCCATTCACACCAGATGGCTATTGTTTTGTTGGCTGTTGTCATTTTTTTACATTGAAAATATAAGAAAAAGGAGGTTAGTACCCCTGACTAAATAGTCAGTTAATGCATTTTTTAAAATTCTTTTTGTTTTAGTGGAATCATTTTTATTAATGCGAACGAAAGTTCCTTCATGAATAGAGCATGTGCCTATGTAAACTGTAATGAGAAAGATCAAGCCTTAGGGCCATGTCACTGTTTCTAAGTCTAAAAGAATGACCTTTACACTGTCAGGAGACCTGGATTCAAGTACTGTTGCCTACTGTGATCCTGATGTCGCCCCTGGGCACTAACACTCTATGATTCTATATTCGTCGTATATCAAGTCAAGTCTAAAAGGAATCACAGCTAAAGAGTTAAGGCTGCACTTGTTCTTTGTCCGTATCTCTAATGATAAATGATGAGCCGATGTCAGAAAGCTGTCCTCACGTGTCCACAGCCCTGCGATCATGAGAATGACACTATTCACGGTAGGACACCTGCTTTTCTTTTCTGGGCCTCTGGGCACTAGGCAGTGAAACCATGCAAAACTGGGAAAGCTCTGCATGATTTATGGTTCTAACCAACTCTTTATTCCTTCATTTTTTAAAATGTAACCTTTCTTGTATTTTTTCCCATTACCATTTAATCCCCCAGCAATCACCACACTGTTGTCCATGTCCATGTGTCCTTTTTCTTTAATCCCTCCATCCTGTCACCTACCCTCCCCACCAGCTGTGATCCTGTTCTCCATCTATGAGTATGTCCCCATTTTTCTTGTTATTTCAGTTTGTTCACTAGATTCCACATATGAGTGAAATCAATCATATAATATTTGTCTTTCTCTGACTGGTTTACTTCACTTAGCATAGTGTTTTCCAGGTCCATTCATGCTGTTGCAAAGGGTAAAACTTTCTTCTTTTTTAAAGCTGAGTCATATTTCATTGTGCAAGTGTCCCATATGGGTGCACCTTTTGTGGTACCTGGTATATATAACAGTTACCTAGTTGAAAAATGTCATTAATAGTAGTATCCAGCTCAGAGAATTCTTATAAAGGTGAATAAATTATCCATGTAAAACCTTAGCACAATGCCTGAAACATGGAATGATTTCAAGAAACTCCTGATAGAATTCATAGGCTGGTGAAGAAGTCAGATGCATAAACAGATCATTATACTACAGTATTTAGTATTTAGTACAAACACTAAAATAAACTTAAAAAGAAAAAGCTGTGGGGCCTCAGAGAATCCCCGCCTAGCACCTTCCACCCTGTAAAATGAGAAACAAGTCTACTTTAATAAAAGGAAAACAAAACTCCTAATGGTGTCTATAGAAACAGGCTGTGCCAGAAAATAGGTATGGGTTTAACTTATAAAGACAGATAAGGTAGTTCCAGGGGCATTTTTTTTTTTTTTTTTTTTCTCAGAGCTCTCTGCCTGCTTCTGGAAGCTCACTGGGGTTGCTGCATTGAGAATTTAGCTTGACCATTATCAGTACTGTTGTCAACATTTATGAAAAGCTAACCTCATCTTATTCAAACATGCCACATATAAGGCCTATGAATGAATCATTTTCCATTGATAAAAAAGCCCCATAATTCCCAGAAAACAGAAAGCAATATCAATTTCTAGGTTTTTTTGATATAACCTACCAAACAATGATGGTATTTAAGCAATATAAATCAGATAAACATATCATTAACCCTTTAATAGAATGCCCCTTAATTTCAGTATTTCACTCCAATTTTCCAATTTTTACCCCAATACTGTGCTACACCTGCCAAACGTAATGATTTGAAATTTCCCTAAACATGTCTTCATGTCTTCAGGCTTTCTGGTCTCCAGACTTTGTTCATTCCTGCCCCTCTAGCTGGATTTATCTTACCCATATCCTAATCTCTTTCTCTCAAATTCTATTTACCAAGCCTCCAAGACTCAATCAGAGGCCTACTCCTTTCTAAAGCCTCTTCAAAGAATCAAATATGTCTCTAGATACAACCAGGGCCCAGTTTCATCTTCATTGTCTTTGTCCAAAGCCCCATGGTCTTGTACTAGTTCTGGATATACTACTTCTACATAGCCTTTTAAACTGCATGTGGCATACATTTTTAGTTAGTAGAGGAGAGAAATCTATGTACTATGCTGGGGGTGCACAGAGAGCCAAATATAAAAAAAAAAACAACCTCTGTCAATTTAGTATCCATTATGTGACAAGCACCATAGACAGTTCTCCATTGGCTACAGAAGAAACAAAATACAGTAACTGTGCCTTTATAGAACATATGCTTAAAGAAATGAGACCTACACACAGAAAACAATTATGTACAAATGTAAATATGAAATAATAATACCTAATATTTTGCTGTATGTTTACTATGTTTCAAGAACTGTTCTAAGTGAGGAAGTGATCTATCTATCCCTGTATCATCTACCTACCTACCTACATATCTCTTCATTGGATCATCTCCATAACTCTAGGAGGTGGGTACCATTATTATCTCCATCTTGCCAAAGATAAAATAGAAACATGGAGCCATCACTCAATTTGGTAAACGATAAAATGCTGACTCCAGAATTCATGTCCTTGATGTACTGTGTTTGGTGTATGATAAATTACTAAATTTTGGAATTCCAACCTCATGTTCAGAAACTGAAAATGGCATTCAGAGTGGGGAAAAGTAGGTAGTAGATGTCTTCCACTTGCTAAGCCTAGGTAGACTCTATCTTCTCACTGACATTCTTCATACTCAGGAAGCCTCCTCCCTTTCCCAAGCCAGCTGCCAGCCTGACCTTTACTAGTGATCCCTAGTTGTCTAATTAGCTCTCAGAGAATTTTCTATTATCCCATGGTTATAATTTTAACTAACTAAAAATTACAAGTAAAGTTAAATAACAAAAACAAACAAACATAATGCAGTTAGCATTCAATGTACACATCTAATTAATACCAATGTTCATATGAAGGCAAAATTCATGAAAACAAAACTCAATGCAATATATATTACATTTAGATACTCTAACAAAAACTTCTTTAAATATTTTCTCTGAGCAGAACATTTTGGAATGATAAAGCTAATTAAATACTATAAAAGTATTTAGATCCATTGACAGAAAGAATTAAAGCCATGAATAATTTCTATTAGAAATGTGAACTCCCAACCTTATTCTATCAGTATGACACTCTTTCCACAAGAGGTAGAAGGAGTGAAGAATAACAAAAGCAAAAGCAAAAGGAAGAGTAAAAGGCTAGGTCTGAGGCTCAACATTTTAGTCCTACGTTAGATATAGGTCAATGACTTTACTGACACAGAACAGTATTATATGGAACTAATGGGAGGGGGAGGTTGGGGAATAATGCCTGTGGTAATTTTTAAACTGAATTGGTGAATCATAGATCATTTTTCTTTAAGCAGTGGTAGTCATTTAATGCCATAGGAATACACTTGTTTTACAGCAAAGTCAGACACAAGTCAGATGAAATTTACTATACTTCCTTTCCTCTATAAAAAAAGTGAACAAATAAAAGGATGAGATTTCCCTGTTATTTGGGTATACACATTCCCAGTTGCAAACAGTATTTTGTTAGCTCTCTTGGAGTGATTAGTTTCATTATGTCAGGCATCACCCCAGATTCCCTATTCAGTAGACTATTGTATAGTGATGGATATATAATTTCTCTTTCTATTAGAGACCTTAAATCGGCACCATTACCATTCATGTTATATAAGAAAATCCAAGCATACCAGCCAGCATAGCACTCAGAATGGCTAGCTTCCACCCAACTGATTCTTGAAACACAAACATTAATGAACAAAGATTTTTTTAAAGAATCAAATAATTTTCTTATTTAAATAAATATATATTTTAAAAAGAATTAGCTGGAGAGCGTGTACATGAGAAAGAAATGGCATGTGTGTTAAATTCCTCATCTCCCTCTGGATTGGCACCCCTCTAAAGGTCAATTCACTAGCCTCAGGTTTGATTCCCTTTCTTGCTGCTACTGTTCAGAGGTAAATGCTTGCTTTTCATTAAAAATCAAAAGCACAGGAGCTTGTAATCCTCTAGACTCAAAGTTTTTTTTTTTAATAAAAATGGAAAGTTTAGCTCAAAGCAATAGCAGCTAAAATTAGAGTGAAATCAGCTGCTGCTCCCTAGGAAAGATGGAAAATCAAACAACGTTTTTTTTCTTTGGCTACAATTTATGTTGTTGTATTGTTGTCGTAGTTGTTGTTCTCCTTTCAATTTGGAAGACTTTCCAAACATTTGCACATGTCGGCAAAGCAATATGTTATATTTGTAACCTACACCTCTACTCCTCCCAAATGATGTCAGACACCAGCCTTTTAGATAAATGTACAAGAAAATTGCCATTGTGCTTCCAAAGCCCCAGCCCTTGGAAACAACTGCAGTAATTCACAGCACGAGGAAGACATTAATCTGTACCTTCAGTTAAACTTTCCTCTCTTTCTCCTTTTGTGCAGTTAGGACAGTGCACATGACAGTTGACACAAGCCAAAAGCACTAGGTTAACTGAAGTTGTTGAGGCATCTAGCTGATTGTGTTGCTCAGAAATCATGCCCCCAATGGGTCAGGAATCAAATATTAAGACAGAGCTTAAATGTCATTTATCCTCACTCTTACTTGCCTTTCTCTACCCTCTTTTCTACTTCATTTGTCTACTATTCTCTTGACACTGAATGTTAACTAAAATTGCAGTGGTTCTCATTTTGTAATATATACATATATCAAAATAGTATGTTGTGCATCTAAGACTAATACAACGTAATATGTCAATTATATCTCAATTTGAAACAGATAATTTTCTCTTCCTCTCTCATTTACGACCTCCCACCCAGCCCTCATTACAATGGCAGTACTAGCACACAAGTGGCATATCATGCACAAACAGCAAACGGAATCCCACACTTGGAAAAACTTACTCTCGGTATTTTTTTCTTCCATGTGTCCTCAATGTTTTCTCTTCCTGCCTTCAGGATCAATATGAGGGCATCTGGGCCGTGCATTTTTCTTCTAAACTGTTTCATACCAGACTTCCTGTCCTTTCCTTATCACAATTATTTCTTTGTGAGGATATCTTTCCAAAGGAGACATTGAAAAAGAAATCATTCTACTTCCAGGAGCAGGTTTAATCACTGTGACTACATAAAGAATAGCCATGGCCATTATCAGCAATTCGTCTCTACTAGGTACTTAACCATGTGCCAAGTACCACATGGGGGACTTTTGGGTCTCTTTCTATTCATACTACTCTATGAGGAAGGTGGTATTATTGATGTCTTACTGCCAAGAAGGCTGAGTTGAAGAATTATTAGCAACAATGGCATAGCTAGTAAGAGATGTAACCTGGGTTCAAATTTACTTTGACTTCTAAACTTTCACAGTTTCAGATATTTCAGATCTCTGCCTGTCTGTGTCTCTCTCTCTTACAGACACACTCACACACACATTCATTCTTATTTCCTGAAGAGAAAAGAGAAAATGGCTTCTAAACCTTTTCCTTCTTCAAAACCAACTAATTGGGATGACACTGGGGCTGATGGTAACAGAAGGTATGAAATCTGATTTTGGTTCTTGTTAGTTTCAACAAGCTTCCCTTCTTTGAAGCCTAGCTCATTTTTATAGCTGTTTTCCAAAATTCATTCATTCTATGTAGAGTTTAGTGATGTACAATTAATACGTAAAATAATGACACTAGAAAATAATTTGAGGAAGACACATGGTGGATGCAATGTTATTTCAAGGGACAACATACTATTTATAGAACAATATAAGAAATCTGTATTTACAATATCCACTGAAGCAAAACTATGGTGTAAAGGTTATCAACCAATGTGTTTTATAACATAAACTGGTCAAGAGAATATTTCCCTTGGGAAGTATGACTTCAGATAATTAGACACATTTGAGGGATTTTACACTGTTCTCAGTAGCATTTTACACTAGCCATTTTGAGAACTGATAAACTGTTGCCCACTTCTGGTACTGTAATTTTATGACCCAATATAAAAATAAATGCTATTTTATTATATTATTGAAGTTGCTATAACTATTTCATTGAGTTGTTATATGGAAATATGCTTGCCTCCTTTATGCAAACTCAATCAGGGACATTCAGATATATTTAAAAAATATATTTTGGGGCTCTGCAAGAAGGGTTATGCATGTGTATGTGTGTGTGTGTGTACACACACATATATATGGTGGATTCTTGGTATACAAGTTAATGGAAACATCAACCCATCTTAACACTATTTGAATGTATTATATGTTATAACAGAAGGCATATTTTTATCTAAAATATTTAGTTCTTTGTTTTGTTTTGTAGTATTAAACTTTCTTTTTTATTATATTTTTACATTAACATTTATCCCTCTTAAACACCCCACCACAATCACCACATTGTTGTCCACATCCATGAGTCCTTTTTCTTTTTTGATCAGTCTCTCCACCCCCTAACCCCACCCCCAGACCTGTCATCTGCTCTCTATCAATGAGTCTGTCTCTATTTTGCTTGTTAGTTCAGTTCATTCATTAGATTCCACATATGAGTGAAATCATATGGCATTTGTCTTTCTCTCACTGGCTTATTTTACTTAGCATAATATTTTAGGTCTTTTGGGCATGCAAAAATTTTTGAAATTGACTCATTTTTTTGACAGATGATAAATAACTTTAAAGGTTTATCATAGGTGAACAAACTTTCTTAAATGGAAAACTCACTTTGGAAAATTAACCAATTATTGAATGATATTTTTTCAATACAAATATTTCAATCTTTTAATCTTCCAGTCTTCTTTTCTCTCTCCTTTCTCCCTCCCGCCTTCCCTCCCTCCTTATTCTGCTTCTCAATTTTCTTCCTTCTTTCTCCTCTCTCTTCTTCTCTGAAAACTGTATTAGGCTAGCTAAGGGTACAACATTCATATTTTTCAAAACACAAAGAGAACCACTTTTACTAGTTGTGTGTGAACAATGGGACATAATATCTAAAATTGAGAATGTACCAAGGAAAATTTGCTGCTTCGTCTTCATATAGGTTTTCATTTGGATACTCTGATCATTAGAGTAGTTTTACCACAATGAGCAGCATCTTACTGAAAAGATACTCTGTCCAGTGAACCAGGGAAGACTGAAAACTTTAACTAGGTAAGAGTAGGAATTATAACAAAGCAGGGTTGGAGAAAGAATAGGAATTCATAAATACCTCTCTATCATAAACATGACTCAGCTGCTCTCTATAAATCTCCATCTCTGAATGTCCACTTCTCTTCCTAGTGCCAACTGTACTGTGAATTCTTTCCCCATACATTTACACACCTTTTTTCAACTTCTGTTTTCTTAAAACTGGATCTTCTTATGACTTTAACTCATGGGTTCTCTGCATGATTAAACTTTGATTTTCTTTGCTAACTAAGCCATTTTGTAGCAACTCCCCCAATTCATAGTCCAGAGCAAATCTCTTGAGCCCCCTTTATTATTTTACATTGGCAATACCTTAGGCCAGCTTACAGAACTGTTTCCCAGTTAGCAAATGCCCATTCACTCCAGTGAATGGCAGTAGAGTCAAATCGAGAATAGTATGGGGAGGAGGAGACAAGAGGACAAAACTTGGTGCTTAGTTTCTCAGCAGAGGCGAAGGGCGGAACAATTTCCTTCAGAGGGGGCTGTGCTCATTGTAGGTGTCATGGTGGAAATTTCTAATTAAAACATTATAAACGAACTACGAAGAGAAAGTAATATTTTTTTCCACCACTCCATTCTGCAGATTATCTGATCTGGATATTTCTGTACCTAGATGAATTCTCTTCCTCTTTGGTAACTTTCCTTATTTCTACCATCAGTGAGGAATCAAGTTCTTTGTCTCAGATTTATAGGTCCATGGAAAAGCAGAATCTTTTCCCACATAAGGTTCAACTTCACCATCTTTTTAGGTTGACACTAACTCTTCCTACAGGTATATAGACTCACGTGCAGGCCACTTGTGGCCCTCAGACATTCTTAGAACATACTGTTGTGCTTTCTGAGACCACCTAACTGCCTCATTTAGCATATTTCTCAACTTCATCAGACTTCTTGACCCAAAAATTCTGAATTTAACTCAAGTATTCATTGAGTACCTATTCTTGAAGTCAGGAATTGTGAATACAAAAAAGAGAGAGCTCCCTTTTCTGCCATCACAGAACTTAATAGCACAGTCAGCTTGTTTTTTCTTTTTATTTATTTATTTTTAAAGATTTTATTCATGTATTTTTAGAGAGACAGGAAGTGAAGGAGAAAAAGAGGGAGAGAAACATCAATGCGTGGTTGCCTCTCGCTCATCCCCTACTGGGGACCTGGCCTGCAACCCAGGCATATGCCCTGACTGGGAATCGAACCTGCAACCCTTTGGTTCTCAGGTCCATGCTCAATCCACTGATCTACATCAGCCAGGTTCTTCTTTTTACATGTCAATAGCAATCCTACAGCTTTTTTTAAATATAAAATATCATTAACCTCAAGTCTACCTGGAAATGTAGCAGGATCATTATTTTATATGTGAAAAAAAATGAGGCTCAGTTAACATACCAATTAACTCAGGCCCATAGAGCTGGCAAATTTCAAAGCCAGGATTCGAACCAGTCTGTCTGGCTTTAAAGACCACCCTTTTCTCAGCTCACTGCACAAGGTCGGTTAGTGCCTATCATTTGTATACCTGATAAAAATTGGGGTTCTAAAGAGGCATAAAATAATTGGCTTCTATCATTATGTATTTTACAAACTAATTTAAAAAATAAGCTTTATAAAAGCTTGTTCTCCCTTGTATTTTTATTTACCTAAGTGCCATTTAAAAAGGGAAAAAGTATTGTTTTAAGTCAAATCTCATCATTGAACCAATACTATGTATCATCACTCGGGATTACACTTTTACAATCAATTCCCTAACACCTGATTTAGACAACTTAATGGCAGGTACTTGTGGAATGAGTAATAAAGCATTTTGGAGTCTCTTTAACAGATCATGAAAACAGAATATGACCTCACCTAACTAAATGTTATTATTTAACCAGCAAGTATCTATTTAGCAACTACCATCATTAAACAAAATTCCATTCTTTATGTTGGCTAGATTTTATTGAGCAACTACCATGCATGTAATACTGCATTAAAATTAAAGACAATTATTTGGACTCCTATGGGACTGACTAGCTGTCTAGACATGCTTCTTGTTGTGCTTAAGAATATCTCAACTCCAGAAGACAGAAACATATGACCTTCACAAACATATAAGGAAGAGTTGCCAATTTTCACTTCTGAGAAAGAAAAAGAGAGTAAGTAAGAGAATGAGAGAGAGCAAGCGATTCTCTCCAACTTAAAAAAATATAAAGACTTTATCATGTTGGAAAATTATTTTTTAATTTCAGATCTGCATACTCAAAAATTTTACTTAGTTTTTATACTCTGGTATAGGTATACATATTGGTGATATAGCCTGGCTACTTCTAATCATGGGTCTCAACTTAAATGGCACCTCAGAAAAGCCTTCCCATAGTACCCTACAATTCAGTCTGTCCTCCTTATGTAAGCAATGAATCTCCATAATGCTATCTTATTCTCTTCTTTTATGGTAATTTTGTTATTTCAAGTCATCTGCCTTTCTCTACTGGTCTATAAGCTCCATGACTGCAAGGATGGGTCCGTGTAGTGACAATGGTATCTACAGCACTGAGAACACTCCCTGGCCCCTTAGTAGACATGTAATTACTGTTTATAGGATGAGTGAACATTTGAATGAATGAATGTATGAATGAAAAATTGAGTGAACGAACAAGGGTAGTAATTAAAAATTTGATACTATTACTGATATTCCAGGGCTTTCCCTATTTTTTGTAATTGTTATACACGAGTGTAACAGTTTATTCTATTTATTTGCTTAAGCTGTGACAAGGGGCTTCTTACTGCCATACTGAGTGGTACCTGGAAGAAGACTTTCCTGCTTAATTCTCTCTGATGTTCAAGTAATAAAAGGTGTTTCTAAGCCTTGTGTTTTACCTTTGAAATTCAGCAAACAGAGGTAGTTCACAAATTACTCATCTTAGATTTACTTGATATTCAGACCCCCCAAATTTGACAGTTTTAGGTTATGTAGCCAGATCTCTATAGTATATGGTAAATAAAAGTCTTTTTTCATTAATAACACTAAGGTCATAGTCTGGTCATTCTGAGCTCTTGGGTTTCTGAACCACAACAGACAAGGCACTGTTTCCCCTCTGGATACCCTTGGTTTTCTGGAATTCATCTTTTTGCTACAAGTCCTGTTGGATACCAATAGCCCCTGCATAGTATCTTCTCTTGCGATGAGAGAAATTATGTTTCTCTTCTGCAACTTGTCTTCTCTAAGCTGCCCCACGGCCTGGCCCATGATAACCAGTGTACCTCGGTATTACCTACAGCATTTAAGATTCTACAGTCAATTACTTTCCCTCTTATGTGCCTCTTCTTCCTCATAGACTTTACTGATCGTAATTTATTTTAGTCCTTCCAGGGTTAGATTGGGCCCCTCAGCCACTTACATCCCTTCTACTGCCTTCATTCATAGCCTTTCTTGCCAGCAAGGTGTGGTAAACACCCGTCATGCTGTCATAGTCCAAGATGATAACTTTGTTTTGTTAATGTTTCTTGGCCATCTCTAGAAGATCTGAACCCAGATGATTCTGTTAAATTTATAATCCAGTCAATTTAAATATGTATCTTAACAGGGAATCACTACCTTCTCTTCCAGCTGCCCTGTGCTCTAACCAACCTCATCTTAGTCGCACTCATATATACCCACTCATAGATACCCATCTCGTATCCCTTGCCTTACTTGTGTTCCTGGGCTTATAAAGTGAATGACAAGGAAAGCAAGGAAGGTCACATAGTTTCCTTAAAAGCTAAAATCCTTGATTTCATTAAAGGCATAGAGTCCCCTCAAATCTTGAGATAAATCAAGATTTTATTTCAAACAGGAGACAGAATTTCCAAAACTGGAAAACAAAATCAAGTATACAAGCAGAAGGTCTAACCATTATATTTCATGTTCTTAACTTCGACTCTTAAATAGTATCCTTTCCTTCTGATTTCTGCTCTCTGAATTTATAAAAGTTATATTCTCTTCACATGCATATCAGATGCAGAGTGTTAGAGTTTAAGCAACACTATTTGCCTTTGAGCTGAAGGTACCAAAGAACTGAATTTAGAGCTATTTTGAGCCCTCAATGATCAAAGTATTATTTGAGAACTGCCACAGCAGAGCAGCACTTCTATTTCAATGATAAAAATTTTCTGCTTTCTTTCTACCAGTCAAAGAGAAGTTTAGGACCCTAAACCCTCAAAGAAAATAGAATAAAGTGAGCATAAGCATATCCAAAGCCATTCATGATTTTTTTCCACAGGTTCCTTTTCCACATTTTAAATGGATGATCAAAGGGTTGAATAATTGGGAAATGGGACATTTTACTCTACCTACATTTGGACATGCAGGCATTTCTCAGTAGAATCTTTATTTCCAACTTAACTGTGTAAGTAATGACTGACCTCAATTTAGTCAATCAAATCATCTATGTAGACCTTTCAATTCAATCATTAAAATGAGTATTAAAGTTTAAACTGGACATGATTCAGTGGAGTGATTTTATCCCAAAGCCATGGTCTTTTGTACTCTTGAGCAGCGAAAAAGAAAAGCAAGGCGGCATTAATGAGGATTTGATCCCTATTCTCAACTAGAATCAATCTAAAATTAATTTAACTCCTTTTCTTGGCTCTCTTCTACATAAGGGGAGAAAGAATCACATTGCTTTAACATTTCACCGAATCCCAATTCCTTTGAACAGGTGGACATAGCTATCTCCTACTGGATCTCTGCTCTGAGTTTCTCCTAACTCTCAATGTTCTTGGTGTCTCTATTTCAAAATGATGCTAGAATACAATGCAGAGAAAGGGACTAGCCAGGCCAGGGCTTCATGAGCTCATGAGGCAACTTAGAGAAGAGGAAGTAGCATTGAACTTCACATTAAAAAGCTGATTTACTCTGTATTTTGCTTCTTCCTCAATCATGTGACTTTTAACAATTGACATCACCTGTCTCAATTCATTTCATCTTTAACATGAAGAAATTACTTATGATTTCACAGGGCTGATGTCAAGAAAAATATGAGAAAAAACTGACAACCATCATGCAGTGAAGGAATGTTGGTCGTTAACTTTAGTATTTAAGATTTTCCATAGTGTCCTCACTACCATCCTTTTACCACCACACACCCAAGGCTTTCCATGTCCAGGTTTTCAATGGTATTGGGGTAGAAAGGGAGGTAGGTGTCACAGAAATAAAGCAGCAAAAATCAGAAGTTCGAGGCCCAAATTTAAGCTACTCTGAGGAATTCATTCTTATGGAGGAAGAAAAAGAAAACAGTAGAGAGAGACTGGCTGAAAAAAACTTGTAGTCTTTCAGCTTCCAGTCATGTCTTCCTTCCATCTGTCTATATCAACTACACCAGTGCTTTCTGTGCTTTATCGTGCAAACAAATCACTTGTGGATCCTATTAAAACCCAGATTTTGATGTAGTAAGTCTGGCCAGAGGAGCTGCATTTCCATCGAGCTCCCACCTAGGCCAATGCGGAAGACTGTAGATAACACTTAGAGTAACAAGGTCCTACATGACCTTCCAAAATTTGTTGCTGACATCTCCCACTGTGTCTCCTACCTGAGCTCCTGTACTTGACCTTCCAGTGGGAACAAAGCATTGTTTCCAGGAACACTCTAGCAGTTTCTTACTCTATACTTTAGCTCATCCTAAATGAGGAATATTCTTTTTACATGTCTTTTAGACTGCCCAAAGACTATCTTCTTTAGGATTTTATCTTGTAAACCTCTGATCTTAGTTGCTGCTCTGTTCTCTATTCTATAGCCTTTATGTCAAGGTTTAAGTTTAATGTGGTTATTTCTTCCCACTAGATGCTGTTTATTGAGGACAACAACTCCATTGGATTTTCTATATTTATTTTATAGAAAAATAAATATTTTCTATAAATATTTATTCAACTAAGTAGTGCATAAGGAGCACACTGAATTTTAGATCCATATCTGACTGATCACGCAGTTGAGGATCAGGTAGAATGTCAGCCCCTAATAACAGCTTATTATGCACTATGACATAACACCCAATCAGCAATAAGTGTGACACATGTTAAAAAATAAAAATAATTTAAAAAATGAACAGGTAGAGTGAATTTGGCTGAAGTCTGTGTGACATGCTTTGAAGACACATCAGTGAGTCTCCCTCTCTCTCATCCTATTTGTGCTGAGATATTACAAAGGTCCGGACACCTGAGGAATAATTGTGAAACCAAGTTTTATCAGTTATTCAGTTCTGTTCCTTATTTCTGAGGCACTGATTCCCTCATCTTCCTTCCGCTTGTATTTTCCTTTCCAATGCTTTGTCTATGATCTGTATGATGCTCATTAGTTAAGAACCTAGAGGTCTAGGCCTGCTCCTCTGCTTTCATCCTCCTTCCCAAAGCTGGACAGAAGGAAGAGTAGTAAAGGCAAAGGGAATGCTCCCCCACAGTCACTTGGGCACTAAAGAGATATCAGGCCAAGAATATTTCTCTCCAAGATTCAACCATAATTCTGCCACCACCAAGCGTTCATGCATTTCTTGAATATTATGGAGGTGGACTTTATGATATAATGGTAAAGACTGGGCCAGAACAAATGTATCACTTAACTTCATTTCAAATGTTAAATGGCATTTCTCTAAAACATGTTTTTCCAATCACTTCCATTCCATTTTCTGTGATTTATTTTCAGTGTGTTGGGGGCAACAATTAATTTCATACACAATAAACAAGCAATAAGAATCTGGTTAAAACACTTAAAATAATACTTTTTCCATATAATTATAAAGCCTACTCTTTGCATTGAAATAAATTAAATTTTGAATGACAATGATCTAACACAGTGCTTGGCACAGAGCAGGTACTGAATAGTTACTGCTTCCCATTTCTATTTTCTACATCACTCTTCCAAGAAATTCAGTCGAAAGGGCAATTAACTCACATGATCTTTGTACATTGTTTATTTATTAAACACATCACAATTAATTCAGTATCCTTTGGGACTTTACATTGATTAGAATGTTACACAGCCTCCACTGGCTCTTCCAGTGCTAGGAAAATTAAGTAGTCCTTTGGACAAGCAATTTTACAGGGTTAAAATATAGAAAATAATCTCTAAGTTTTATTCAAAAACCACAGAGGCATTTTTACTATATTCTGCATTGTAGATAGACTTTCCTTCAGAATATTTGCTGTCCTAATGACTACTTAATTTTAAAGAAGACTCTACTTCATAAAGGTTAAACACTTAACACCATTAAATTTCAAAAGACCCATGAGTACCCTTGAGGGACAAAGGCAAAGAAAGAGTTCTTGCATATTAAAAGAGAACTTCCCCAAATCCTTCCTGGCTCCCCCAAAACTGGCATTGGCAGGATCTAGGTTAATGTTTCTTCTATTGACTGTGCATCTGATTCATTGGGCAACTTGTTATTAATTCTGAGTTCAGGGTCCCACCCCCAGAGTTGCTGATTCAGTGAGTTCTAAGGTGGGTTCTAGACAGCATCAATAGTCACAAAACTCCTAATGGATTCTGATGCAGCCTGTTCAAGAAATACATGTTTGAAGACACAGATAGCTGGACCCAGTCTGAAATTCCAAAAGAGGAAAGAAAGGAAGAGAATATGTTACTTGTTTCTTGACCTCCACAACCTTACTACAGCCGTACAAAGAATATGACATGACTTTTATTAGTTTTTGCTAGTTTTATTTATTTTTCCAAAAACTCTCACCTCTATGGAGGATTTGGGGAACTTGATTCTGATTGATCCTCATCTCTTTAGCCTCCTTCAGATAAAGTTGTGAGGCCGTGGCTGAGATTTAGGACTGTCATCCAGCAAGCTTAGCAAATGGAGTTTGACTTTCCTGCTCAGTGGATAAATGTATAATAGTAAGGTACTCATCTTGGCCTCTCTAATTGAATTCCAGGATAATGTCCTTAGTAGCCTGTCCTTTACTCAAGATACCTACCAAGGGTACTTCCGCCTCAAAGCTACAGAAAGTTCTTCCTACAAGCACTCTTTCATCCTCCCTAGCTGGTCCTTTATACAGTTTTTTCTCTCCCAGTCCATGCATGGATATTGTACATGTGAAATTCCTGGCAATCTGAAGACTTTAAACCAGGCAATAAAATAGAAGTATTCTTTCCCTTTTATTTAAGAGAATTTAACTCCCACTGAGGATATTGGTTGCTGATGCAGCTGAGAGATATGATGTCTAAGGGAAGAAAGAGTTAAGAGATTTTTATCAGACATTTTTCCCGATGTGTGAACTTCCACCCTCCTTTGGTTCTAAACTTTAGACAAATGCTGACGGAAGCTGTCGAGGCTCTTTGAAGATGTTTTCATGGGAGACGAGCTGCTGCAGTGGCACCCCAATGTGGCACTTCTGTGCACATATCAAGTTATAAATATGCAAATGAAATCACAGGGTGCTACTAGCCCAACCATTCACAGCAGAGTGATTATCAGCTGATAGCTTTAAACTGGTACACCTCCTGCTGTGATAGCTTCAGCAGGGATTTTGCTTAAAGTCTTGTCACCCACCCCTGATGAAATGGGAAGGGAGCTCCCAGGATTCCTCCCACAAATGTAGAGGGAGTATTTTGAAAACCTTCAGGGAGAAAAGGTGGGGATGATAGACAAACAGCTTTAAAAGAAGCTGCCAAGGATTTTACCTGGTTTCAGACGCCCTTCCAAGAGTTGGCCTGGCTGTGGGCATTTGAGATCATCTCCACCTATAGAAGTAATGTAAGTATACTCTGGTGCTTACATTAGGCTAGCTGCCTAAGAATTACTAGGAGCTTGGGAAAACCAGAGATTACCAAGCCTCCACACTCCCTAGAGATTTTGTTTCAAAATATTTGGAGTGGAGAACAGGACTTGATAGGTGTATCATGCTTCCCAATGAGGATGATCTACTTCCATGGTTGAGAACCATAAAGAAATAAACCAAAACCAGAAGAAAAAGAGCTTTTCAAGAACCAACATTACGTTCATAAGAAAGAGTTCTTCAAGAACCCACATCAAAACCTGAATTATAAAGGTTTTAAACATGTCTGAAAATTGATACTTTCCCCAAGAGAAATGGGATCTGCAACTACTCCCCTTGAAACTTACAGAACAATTGACCAATAGAGTACAGAGAAGGTGACCTTAAAAAATAATAGAACTTCTGCCTGATTTTCTTAAGACACTTGCCTTCAGAGCCTTGATCCACAAAGTGGAAGTCTCGGGCTGCCATGTTTCCCACAAAGGCTTCAGTGTAGAAAATTTGGCTGGTTGCCATAGCTGAGAAACCAGCCATCAAGGATGCAAGAGAGAGCATCAATGCCTCCACATATGACTATCATTATTGTTGAGTCACTCCAAGCTATTGAGTCGCCTCAGCGTTGGGTCTTTCCAGTTGAAGTCCCACACACTGTGAACCAGAAACAAGCTGTTCTCACTAGGCCCTGCCCAACTCCTGACCCACAGAGTTTTGAGCATAGTAACATGGTTGTTTTACAGGACCAAGGTGTGGGGTAGAACATGCAGTGTAGCCAGATCATGCAAGGCAACAGAATCTGATAGCCCTGGCTTTGTCATTCAATTATTCTTGTCATTCAATTAAAACTTGTGTAATTGGCATATTTTACTGTTGTTCTCAGAAGATCAGATTTCTAATATGTAAAACGAATAGAAAAGTATATATCAGAATTATTATAAAGATTAGAAGAGGGATATATAGAAATGTGCCTGACACAGTGCCTGTAATACAGTGAAAATGCAGTAATTGCTGCTATTCCCTTTGTCATTGTTGTCACTGACACTGCTATACCTAAATATTAAAGATCCACAGATATCTCAGTGGAGATAAAAAACATTACTCCTTATGATTGAGGGAATCAATAGAATGCATCTGAGTCATGGCAAATAAATCTTATGATAGGAAAGAGGATTACAGAATCTGTCCTTCCTAACAAACTCCTTAAACAGATGACACACCGTTCAAATATTTCTTCCAGATCAATGAACCTATCATTTTTCAATATGAGGACATTTTTATGTATAAAACAACCATTGGACACTCATATGATAGTACCATTCATGTTAGTAAAAATATTTTGTTACTAAAGATAGCCTGTATATACATATTAAAAATAGCAATGTATATCTGTCATGCAGCTGACAGACAATACTCTGCAAATATAGATCCAAGGTCTATTAGAATAATGTCCTATTGCTCAGCAAACCTCAGAACCAAGGTACTGTCATGACAAAGCAATGTCCCTTTTTAATTCTCCATGTCTAGACACTCCAAAAGTGATACTACATATATACACCCAATAAGGAACATGCTTTGTAATTTTTACTGGCCCTTACAACATAATGGAAAGGAAATATTTCTGATAAGTTCTGTATATGCATTCTCAGTAGTCTTACAAGAGGAGAAGCTGATGTGATTAGCCATGTAACAAATAGAGGAAAAGAGAACCTAAATGATCCTTTTAGGGATCCAGATGGCCTTGAAGTAACTGAGATAATGACATTGAAACACTTACTATAATAATTTTTGTTCTTACAATTCCAAATCATACATAGGTAAAATGTAGTCTCCATAAAAATACATATTCTCAAAATCTCTATATTTTGTAACTCACAAAATTCAACATGGAAAAGAGCAGAAGGAATATTTTTGTTATGTATGAAAATAATGCTCAACAGTATTTTTCTTGTTTGGGCATTCTTATCTCAGATCTTAACAAATCTTTTTAAAAGTGACCTGAAAAGTAGCTATTTGAATTGTGTTAATAACCCGCAGCATAAGGAATGAGTGGAAATAGATGGTTAGTAGAACCTGCAGGTGATAAGATATATGGGAGACACCATGGATGCTTTAAGATGATATATACGTGAACCCACAAATGATAGTGATAGGAGTCAAAGATTACAAAATGAGATTCATCTTAGAAAAATGAAAACCAATACATCTTGAGCAAAATAACCCAATGGACTGAAGAAACCTGGAGAGTAGTAACACTAAAGGAGATTTGAAGCTGATAATGGAGGACAAATTAGATATCAGTTTGCAACGTGATATGGCTGTCGAAGGGGCTAATGCTATTGTGAGCTGAGCGCAATGATACATTATGTTAGGGCAGAGCAAAAATATAGAGAAATGACTCCCATCTTCCTTAACTCTGTTATGGCTAACCTACAGCATCAGGTCTTTCGAAACTCAAAATGTGTTGAGAATTGGACTGAGCAGAGGATAGCATTGGAATGATTAAAGAAATGGAATGATGTATTTATGGGAAAAGATGAAAGAAGCAAAATATATATTGACTGGGATGAGCAATGACAAACAGCTAGAGTAGCACTAGGTCAACATTTGGAAGGTCTAATTTTCCTCAGGTGAAAGGGCTATTTAAATGTGAAATAACAGCAACAATATCAAAACACCATGAAAAAAATGTAAAAGAGGCAACGGCTTATCCTTAGTATACAGTTAGTAGTTAAGATCACTTCCTGACAGCAGTTATCCTAACATTAGTCCTTTCAGTTGCCACGGTGTTGTTGGAGCGCACTGGACTCTCCCTGATTTTGTGATAGAGGAACTTGAGCAGTTGAGAGTTGTTAGTGGGAATAATTAAATTTTGTTACGTTTTAGTACCTTTCTTAACACTGGTCTCTATTACCCTGCTCTTTGGTCAAAATTTAATTGACTCACCCTTGTTTCCAGAACCCACGTCAAATCATACTTTTGATTATCTATCTCTAGGAACTTTCTTCTTCTAAGTGAAACAATGGAGGATCTGAACCACTTTATACCAAGATGTGAGTCTGTGAGATAACAGTTTAATATATTTCTGACACATAAGGAACAGTATCTTTTTCCCCCTAATGAGGTCTCTCTGTCCAGTAGATGAAAAATATGTTTTGATAGGGACCATCCCTTTGTCCTTCAAATCACATTTTTTGAGCTTCCAAATATCAAATGCTAATATTTGAAAGTGCCCAATGTACCATTCCAAGCTGCTAAAACATAGTCTTAGAGATTGAATGAGCTCTATTTAGTAGGTATTTGGGGTCTTATAGTAAAACCCCAAACATCAAGAGCATATGGTGTGCTTTATAACATGAAACTGTGTGGGGCGAATTTTCATGCACCTACAACGAGCCAGGGCATGCTCTGTTGAAAGCACAAATGCAAGAGAAATATAGCTTAGCTCCCTTCCAGTGCTAACATTCTAAGATTCTATAATTCAGTGACTATAGGATCATTTTCATGATTCAAGAGTCAACATTGCTGGATTCTTTCCAAAGTGAAAATGTGAGAAAGTGAAAGATGAAAAGTTGTTCCATTATGTGTTAAGTATTTACAATACCAGGGAGATACAATTTGGGAACAAAATAAGTGATGAAGTATGTAAGGTTAGCAAACAAAAGGAGGAAATCTTAAAAAACACACACACACACACAAAAACAACAACAAAAAACACAAGCCAAACTGCCACAATCATCCATCACTGATCCCTCGAGTGGAGAGGAAGAAAATGTGAAATTTCTGCACCTACTTGTGATCTATTTGGAAAGACAGGATATCTTGCTCAGGGGAAACTTTAAAGAGTTGGACATCTGCTGCAGAGCAAACACAGTGAAACATGGGTCACTAAAGAGCCCCTAAGTTACAGAGAGAACCTATAGGTGACCCTGAAGATAGGCAATGCAGGCAGAGTAAAAACCCAGCCTAGATCTGCCAGCAACTGCCCTAAATGAATGGATGGGAATGTTAAAGCAATATAATAATCACCGGGGTCCACTTGTTATTGATATTCTAATGGCAAAGAAAATAGCTTCTTAAGTTTCAGGTTATTTCCTAATACAAGTGTTCCAATGGAAATGAGATAGTCACCAGAGGCAGCCAGTCTAACCAAACATGGTCAGTAAAATGCATCATGTTGGGTATAAAATGGCCTGTACTCCTGGCCACAGGCAGTCTTCATGATAGATTCAGGTCACTCGTGGTTGACTGATTACACAACTCTCTGTGTTGATTATTAGTGGCCAAGCATAAGAACTATTTCAGCTGTGTCTCATAAATTTCTCCAGCTTTCAAGAGGCACAGCCTGGGTCAACACCACAGAAGCCAAATACAGAATGTGGGTCACTCTGAACTGCATAGACAGGCAGGATGAACCAGCTTGCAGAGTCTGTTTGGGTTTCA
>PVJI01014873.1:0-42832 GCA_004026765.1 Micronycteris hirsuta
AGTTTCTATTTCCTTTTTCATGTTGACATAGTTTTCAGTGAGTTCATTATAGTTTCCCTGTAGTTTCTGGTAGTTTTCTGTGAGTTCATCAAGCTTCTCGAGTTTCTTGAGCTGCCTGATAACATATGCTTTGAACTCAATATCTGATAGTTGGCTTGCCTCTGTTTCATTTATCATTCTTTCTGGGGCTTCCTCCTTTGCTTTCATTTGGGGATTGTTTCTTTGTCTTCCCATTGTTTGTGGGATTCTTCTTGCTAGCCTCTGATTCTTAAATTGATCTGTCAAGTTCTCTGGAGCAGTGAAATTAATTTATTTCACTGTCTCTGTTTTTTGGGCTGACTCTTGTCTGAGTCCCACTCTATTCTCTTCACACTTCCAGGTTTTAATGTCTCCCCTGTGGATAAAGAAGGGAGGGGAAGGGAAAAAAAGAAGGAAAAGAAAGCAAAAGAAAAGGAAAAATAAAGATAAAGAAAAAATAATACTCAAATAACATAAAATAAAAAATAAGAAATAAAAAGAAGAGAAAACTAGGAATACCATATGAAGGGAAGGTAGAAGGAATTAAAAAAATACAGAAGGATAGATAGGAAGAAGGGTGGGGAAAAACAAACAAAGAAACAAAGAGAAAACAAAAGAAATAAGAAAAAAAGAAAAAGAAAGACTTTGTTGGCTGGCTTCAACAGCGTCTATCTGCGACAGGCTGGGAAGGTATCAGACTTCCCTTGCTGTCTTCCTTGGCTGCACTCTCAGCTGCCGTCCTGCCTCCAGCTGAGTTGCTAGGAGTTTGCAGCACCTCCTCCGGGCTGCCTGACCCCCACCTTGAGTCAGAGTTTATGAGGTCTGTGTCTCCCTTCAGTGGGGTTCGATGTTGCTCCCCTGTTTTTCTCCCACGGAGGGAGTCTGCACTGCAGGGCTCCGATCACAGTGGCTGGGTTGTGTCTCAGGCCCTCCAGGAGTGAGCTCCATGCCCCTGTATTTGTTGACGCTTTTGTCTCTGGTTTCGGGGGCTTGCAAGCCGCAGGCCTGGGCGCCCAGTCGGGCACCACCCCCAGCCGCCCCTGACTGGCTTCTCCGGGTGCGCACCTGGTCCCGGAGTTCTGGGCCTGGGTCTCCCGTTCAGTTCAATCTCCAATTCCTCCTACTGGGATCGCCGGCCTCTGCAGACCAGTCCCCACTTACACACCGACCTCCGGACTGCTGGGGACCGAGGCTTTCCCAACAGATGCTCGCGCCTGCTTTGGCAACTCTCACACCCCAATCCAGCTCCCTCCCATGGATCCTGGAGCAAACCGGGAAGCTGCGAGTCTGTATCTGAAGACCTTCTGGTTCCCCGCAATTCCCTTCCCTCCGAAGCAGACTCCCTACCGGCTGATCTTTCAGTTTTATGTGCAATCCTGGTCGCCAATCTTCCTGGAATAAAGCTGGGCAATCGCTCTGCTCCTCAGAAAATCAGCCAGATATCCCACCAGTGGACTGGAGGAAGCCGATCCCGCTCCCTCCTACTTCGCCCCCATATTTCCCCCCAAAAAAAAATTTTTAAAAAATTTAAAAAATAATGTGATTAATAAAGTAATTATCATGTCATTAAATAATTAGCATACTACATTCCATTATTTAAAAGTAATCATTGTCAAAAATATTTTCCCATTTGTTTTTCTAAGTAAAAAATAAAACAAAACAAAACAAAAAAAACAAAACAAAACAAAACAAAAAAAAACAAAACCAAGCAAACATTGTATTCAGGGTTAGGCATATATTGGTAAACAAAACACATGGTTTTGTCTTTCAAAAAGGTCACAATTTCATTGCATACATTGGAAAACATTCAAAATTACCTTAAAAGGGATTTATTTGTATTCCTGTGTTGAAGCTGAGAACACAGGAACTTTCTTTAGCACTTATTAAAACACTTTATTAAAGCCTTGATAATCTAGCATTAGAGTTTGGTTGTAAACAACAAGAGAGATATCAAAGGAGAGAAAGAATCCTAAAATAACATTAAAGGTTAGTTTAACATTAAAGATTAGTTTCAGATGAAAGAAATAATCAATAATGGTAATGAAGCAGTTAGCAACTCTTTTAAAGACAGCTCTCAAGTAAAATCTTTCAACATAATAAATTGCAATAAATGCTAAATATGAAAAAACACCCTCTAAAATATTGTTGGTTTAGAAAAGTTGTTTCTGGCAGTACATTTCCCGTTGTTAGTAAGCGTTTCCCAAATTTCTTTGTGTAAATCCTAAGTGGATATGACGAAAATAAGCCCAGGGATGAATGTGTGACCTCAACAGAAAAAAAAAAAAAAAAAAATCATCCGCTGGCTTTTGTTCCTGCCACTTGGGGAAGAGAAGTAATCTAAAAAGGAAGCAGGATGAATGGATCACCACAGCACAGAAACAATGTCCAATCTCATTAGTGAACAAAGACATGAAAATAAAATAAAATAAAATAAATAACCGAAAAAATTATTTTTACATACCTAACTTTAAATGATGACCTGGATGGAGGGGCATCAGAGGTATAGCCCAGGAAGAATCTCTGTCTCCCCCCAAGTCCAAAGGCCTCTCCGTCTACCCCACCATCAGAGTGCACCAGGGTCGTGGTTACTGTTAACCACACATTGCCGAGGGACGAACTCTGCTGTAAAGTCTTACCTGCTAGGCTTTATTCACAATCAATCTGATGACCTTTGAGGGTTGATTGTAGTTTTGTTTTAATAGAGTTTTTCCCCCCACATTTACTTTGCATTCTCTATTTTATATGGGTGACCATCTCAAGTCTGATTTTTATTATTAATGCTTTTCTAATTCCCTGGTGTGTCCATCTTCACCTTCAATAGTTAGTTCAGTTATACACTTGATGAGAAAAACTTTGTAAACACCGTGTCCTCATTTCCCATATATATTTAACTGGAGTCCCTTTGTGCTTCCTTTGCTCCCCTTGTGTACTTAGAGTATATTATCTGAAACTGTTTAGTACACTTCTTTTTTAAGATTTTATTTATTTATTTATATTTTAGAAAGAGGGGAAGGGAGGGAGAAAGAGAGAGAGAGAAACATCGATGTGAGACAGAAATATTGATCAGTTGCCTTTGCTATTTGCCTGGACCAGTGACTGAACCCACAACCTAGGCATGTGGCCTAACCAGGAATCAAACCAGCAACCTTCCTGTTTACAGAATGACATCCAACTGATGGACCCACACTAGCCATAGCAACATTAGATATCTTAATAAATGCATTTCTTAAGTCATTTTTCCCCAGGAAGTTTTACTTGGATAAACAAAGTACCTGGCAAATGTAGGAACCCACATTTTTTTTTAAATAAGTGAAGCTAGATTTTGAAGGACGAGTAAGTGGCTTAGAAGTGGAGACACAAAATGCAAGGAGCTTTAAAAGTAGTACTGCACAATGAAAGGTTTGCCAAAAGGATAAGAACATTCAACTCTTACTACTTTGATACATGGGAAGTTGCTAAGTAAATGGTTGCATGGAAATACAGTTAGTTGTCTCCAAATATCAATTATCTTTTCAGTTCATAATTAAATTGTTTTTATTCAACATAGGGCTTCTCAGGAGAAAGACTATATTGCCCACTGGCCTAGCAACAGAGTTTGGTCGATCTGAGGAGGTGGGAATATCATGTGGAAATTTTATTAAACTCCTTGTCAAAGACAAATTGTATCAAACAAACTTAAACAGGCAAAGACGACTTTGTTCAAGACTGTTGCAATAGGGGAGAGACATCGAACTTAACTCTTTAGGAATGAAAGTCAGAAGGACGTTTAAGCAATGGAGTGAGTAGTAGACACATTGTAGAGGACAGGACATTGGTGGGGGTAGGTTGATCATTGCAATGCGTTGATCATATTGGGTTATTCCTGAGTTTGCAAATGTTTTTCTCTGTGAATAGGCTACCTCTGTTTTGTAACTGGTATTCATCTGAGTTAGGGTAATACACTCCCTCAGAAACTGTGAGTCACAGTCTTTCTTGATGATTATATTTCAAACAGATGGTTCTAGGTCCTTGCGAAAGGCATTCCTAGATTGTAAACTTCACTAGGCTATACGATTTATATATATATTTAAGGGGACAGAGAGAGAATTTGCAATTACAAGTTTTCTAAAGGAAATGCTCTAACAAAAGAGAGGTTAAGGGCCTACAGTCAGGAAGAAGCTCATCTAAATTTTAGACAAATAGAGCAGAACATTAAGATAGTCTTGGTTATTTCTTAACAACAACCACAAATGCATTACAATCAAATGTTCTTTATTATACTTCTTACTCATTTCTAAACCCATCTAATAACTGGAATGTAGATTTGTTGGACTAAGAAAATAAGGGCTATACTTTATGGATAGAAGTGCAGGAAACTGAAGAGATTTCAGTCTGGGAAGACTTTGTGAAGCAGAGAATGCCACATCAGCCCTGGACTGTACACCACCAGGTATTTTGAATATTTAAACTATTCGGAGATTTTGACCTATATGTTACTCTCAGCTGAACATAATCCCAACTTTTACTCCTTGTTTGTTGCATTGCTATTAATCCACATGGATTCCAAAATAGCTCTCTGGTTTTCATCAACACATGAGTTCTCTTTATGTGAAAATGTCTACTTTTATTTGTTCTCTAGTCTCATTTAGTATCTGTTATATATAAATATTTTACAATCCCCTACTAAATTTAAAGTGTATCTGATACTTGGTACACCTTTCATAGGATAACATGGTACTTATCACTCAAATATTTACTCTCAAGTAATATTTGTGTGAACAATTATCTCTTTTAATAATATTTTCATTTTAAAATTATGCAGATATTCTAATACATGTTTTTGCATGGGTGTAGGACTCTACAAGAGAACACTGAGTTTTTAGAATATGTGATTGCCTTTGCATCATATTATTTTAAAAACTGAAACAAAAATATAGAGACTAGCACAAAAGAAAACAGACGATGCCTATTGCTAATTTGTTTGATTATTGAGTGATTTTGAATAATATCAAAGTAAAGCCAAAAAGGACATAAAATAATTTTTAAAACTTTAAACATTTTTGAAGTTGTTTAGCTCAGCTTTTCTGGCCTCCTTTCTTCAAATAGAAATTTAGTCAATTCAGAATATAGACAACCTCAACTTTAAAAACAATGGCCTTTCAGCCTGGCTGGTGTAGCTCAGTGGATTGAGCGTGGGCTGCGAACCAAAGGGTCTCCAGTTTGATTCCCAGTTAGGGCAAATGCCTGGGTTGCGGACCAGGTCCCCAGTGGGGGCATATGAGAGGCAACCACACATTGATGTTTCTCTCCCTCTCTTTCTCCTTCCCTTCCCCTCTCTTTGAAAATAAATAAAATTAAAAAAAAATGGCCTTTCAATATCAAACAAATAGAAAATTTTCTCATTTTCATTGTAGGTATTTTACTGAGATCTTTAGAACCAATATATAAATAATGTAAAAGCCCAGTGAATAAATGTAGTCCACAATAAATATTAAACAACAAGATAATAATGATAATAATTTTTTCACTGAGGACAGCTTTTACATTTTTGATTCATGCAAACTATTAGCTGGAAAGCTTAATAGAGTATTGATTGGATATGAGGGCTCTAAATAACAATAAAGAGGTCCTCACAAATAAAAAAATCACATGAGAGTTTCTAATTAAAATTGTAATTTATTATTATAAAAATAAATGTTATTACTATAATTTATGATCACTATACCTGAATAACTAACTCTGTGATCAATAAGTATTGACTATTAGAACTGACTCTGCTGTAATTTTTTCAAGCGTGCAAACTAGGACACTGTTATAAACACCAAAATTATCTTTTTTTAAGCAATGCATTCTGTTAGCAAAAATAAATATAGTATAAAAATGAAACCAATTGGTTTTATGTAGAATTAAATTAAATTTAAATTGTGATGTGTATTAGCATATCCAAGAGTAAATTTATATATTCAAATATGTTTAGTGACATACAGTGGAAAAATTTGCTTGAAAAGTGGTATCTTAAAATTGAAACCACATTATGTTTTATTTTTTTAGGTGTATACAAATGTGTATAGCAGGTATTTATTAAATTTAATGTGGTGACATTGGTTAATATCATTATAAAGGTTTCCAGAATACATTTCTATGATGCATGATCAGTATATTGCATTGTGTGCCCACCACCCAAAGTCAAATCATCTTTGTCATATTTTAAATATACTCTTGGTTGGTAATTAAAAAAAAAAAAAAAGAACAACCAGTTCCTGTTGTGAAACAATGATCAAAGTTGAGACAATCACCTTTATTTTCAACCCTACTATGAAGTTTATCCATTTGCAAATGAAAATACTGTTCTAAATATATCCATATCACTAATTTTATCACAAATATTTGAGTACTCCCAATGTGCTGAGCATGTTCTAATGTGCTTAGAACCCTATGTCCATCCACCGTCTTAGAACTCAGGGCTGGGTGAAGAGCAGAGAATGGTTTGCCTTTGACCTCTCATAGACCAGACTTCAAATATCAGGGCCACTGTGTGAACTTTTGTTACTGGAGGAAGGAGGTCCTTCTACAGTGTTGAAGAAAAAGAACTTCAGGGACACTCATGTAGGACTTTTAAGAGACAGTGGCAAGATTTATCTCCGAGAGACAGAGAGAGGGTAGGCTATAGGGTAGTGGCTGTGTGGACTCAGGAAAAGGAGCTGCAGAGGGAAAAGGAGAGTCCTCTCCCATTTGTCATGGCTCCCCTGGTTGCAAGTCTTGTGGGGACTCTTTGAAGGCAAAAAAAGTATGTGCCCAGGAAGAAAAAAGTCACGGGCCTTCTCCAAGGAAGTCATGTTGGGTTCTTTGTCTGGCTTCCATATATTTCCTCGGATTTGGGAAAGAGCAGGCTTTCTTTCAAACTACCCAGTCAGTCTCTTTCCCGGCTTTTCCCTGGCTTGTGTTTGACTAACTGCCTACTCTAACACCTTGTTATTTAACTCTGCTTGTCTCTGCTGCTTCTCCTTCAATATGAATATAATAATAATTAATTTGTCAGGTTATTGTAAGGGGTAAATAAGATGATATGAAAAGTGCTGTAGTGAACTTCACACTACAGACTCAACAGATGACAGCCTCCTATCATTGAATAGTAATTAAGTAATAATTATAAACCAGTGTGAACATTACCAACTACGTTATCGGTGGTTGAGATTTCAAGGGATCAAAATGTTTGAACACCCGCTTTGAATGGTTCTTACCTCATTTGAATAGAGAACGTGAGCCACATTCCACATCCATGAAACATTTCTATGTCATATTGTAGGTGTTCGCAAGTATTTCGGAGGAGATGTCACAGGATAGCACCCGGCACTGCCCCCGGGGAATCCAGTGTAGGCAGCCCTGTCTGCAGGCAGTGTCACATCTGCAGCACACATCTGTGGCTCCCAGCAAGCCTCACTGTGTTAGCTTGGCTCTCACTACTCTGAGTGTTACCACACAATAATTGTTCTACTCTTGATACATGATTTTTCTCAAAAAAGGATCTCCAACTACTGGTATCCTTTGGATGCCAAAAGGTTTATGGTGGTTTGTGGCTTAATTGAAAAGACTATCACTTTGCATTTAGACTGTGTTCCATTTGAAAATAATCAAAATCTTGCCACTTGTGCATTTAAATTTTAGAATTATCAGTAAATCACTTCTAATTCACAATGCTAAGTCTCTTCTAATCCCCTGTTTATCTTATATGCCTGACTTCACAAATGATATTTATGATTATTGTTTTTATCTTCTAATTTTATCACTTGTATGCACTTAATGACATTATTTCTTGAATATGTATTCTCAAAGTGGTGTCTAGTAAATAGTCCCATGGTCTCTGCTAACAAAATATACAAAGGCACGGTGTCATCCACTTTAAGCAGTATTGCCTATCACACCATTTAAATTTTGAGACAACGTGTATATATTTTGTGTGTAGTTTTCAAAGACTACTGCAGAGAACATTAGACCCACAAGATGCTGCATTAGAATGCAAAATCTATGAAGATAGGAAGTTTGGTCTGTTCTGTTCCTTGCTGTATTTCTAGTGACTAGAACAATGCCTGTTATTTGGAGAACACTAAAGAAAAATTCCGCTAAGTGAGTGAGTGAATGAATGAATGAATGGATGAGAAAAAGGGAAAGTATTGAATACCAAAAACTCTGTCCTAATCTTAGAGGTTTAGAGTATGTATTAATATTTTAAAGGTCGTGATCAATCTTGCATCAAATAAAACTGTTTACCTAAATTTGTATACTCAATTTTCTACAGAAACTTTTCAACACCTATAAAAATCAATTGGAATATATGTGTCAATGAATATTTTGAAAAGTCAAATTGTTCATATAATTTAATTTATATAAGGTAATCTGAGTAAAATTAATTTTAAAAATACTGTTAATATTGTGTTATTGTAATTCATAGTGCCACATTTCAAATAGTAATATATTCTCATCCTGAAAAGTCAATGCTTTAAATGGATGAAATGATTTGCTTTCTCTGATTATTTTCCTGTCATCCTTACTTTAAACTAACAAGAAAGTCTGCGTTTATTTATTTCTGACTCCAATTTAACTTATCCAGAATTAATTGCTCTGTTGTTTCCTTTTCAAGGAATGTTTTCTGTTTCCACAAAGAGACCTATTAATGTTTGTTTAATATTCACTTTGCTAAAGGCTTCTCTGCTTAGTAACCTCAGAAGAGCTAGTTGCAGGCACATCACACTTCTGAAACATTATTTAAAGAGCAGGTCCTGGCCCTTGCTGGTGTAGCTCAGTGGATTGAGTGCCAGACTGTGAATGAAAGGGTCACACGTTCTATTCCCAGTCAGGGCACGTGTCTGAGTTGAAGGCCAGGTCAGGTCCTCAGTTGAGGGCACATGAGAGGTAACTACACATTGATGTTTCTCTCCCTTTCTTTCTCCCTCCCTTCCTCTCTGTCTAAAATAAATAAATAAAATCTTAAAAAAATTAAAAAGCAGGTCCTAGCTCCTAGTTCTCTTGCTGTTCTTTTTCTGATTTCTGGGAGCTAACCTGGAAATGTCACACACAAATTGACATTGACGAACTACTTTGTTAGGCTTGGTAATGAACTGCAAAAGAGAGGCACAATCTTTAATTCAACTGTTTCCACCTTGCAAAAAAGAAAATTCACTGATCGAACGGATTCAGAACATCAAACACTCAGAAAAACCAAATCATTTAAAAATTAATACTATGCTGTTTGTCAAGCAAATAATTTTATTTTGAGAAACGACAATATTGCACAATACTTTGCAGACACTTTAGTCTAATAAAGAGATTGGTATGTTGACAAATTAAGTAAATAATGTTCTTTTTATACTTTATGTCTTTGTTTTCCTTTTACTTGGTTTCTTATTAAAATCTGTAATGAGGGTAACGAGCACAGCAAGAGGTAAATGATTTACTTCAACAATTAAACGAAGATTTCAAAGTCAATCAAAACTTATTTTTTAAATTAATAATATTTCCACAATAATTTATCAAGAATTTCCTCATATGTCTAAAGTTCAAGTGCATTGATTATGTGGACTGACATATCAGTAGGATGATTACAAGAATTAAGTCTTGAATATAAGCAGATTTAGCTGCTTAATAACCACAGTCAAAATATTTACTCTTCAAGCTTTGCTTTTCATAGAGAAAAGGGAACATTAAAATCTTTAGTGGATGAATAGATTATGCTAATTAATTTGTGTGGATTTCTTTTAAAATATCTAATGACATAATTTTTATTCTATGGTTTATGGTTTATATATTTTGTCATAACTGGGTTTTTGAATTATATTAATAGAACAATGTAATAGATTGATAGCACCAATTTGCCTTTATCATTAAATCATATTTTCACTGGTTCTCTTAAGCATTATTTCCACAATATATAATAATGTGTGGGATGCTAGCTGAAAGGGAGTTATACCAACATAAAATACATAATATACAACCTAACCAATTATTCTACACTTATTTTTGCCTCTTGGTATAGAAGTCAATTTATAGTAATGTCATTGAAATGACTCACTGTAAAACAGTTTACTTCAAATATTATCCTCATTTGACAATTTAGATAACTAATTTTTCACAATATTTAATTATCAAATATACAATGTCAAAATACTAAACTTAGGTAATGTTTCAAAATTAGATATTTATATATAGTTGTAGCAATATTTTGCATTTAGAAACTTGTTTTTATAATGCATATCTTTAGTTCAGTGGCTTTTAGTTAGATACTATTGGTAATTAAACTACTGGTAAAGTTGTACAATATTTTGAAATATGCTAAAATCTTGGGCAATTATAAAAATTAGAAATTATTATAAATTCAAAATAATTAATCTTTTGGCTCATATTGCTTAATACTTGTTGTTAATGACTTATTTTAATGCTCTAATTTAACAAAGGACAGCCATAGACATTAACATATAGTTTTCAAGCCTTTGAGACTTTTGGTAAATACTTTCTATGCACTTCACAAACAAAACGTTTGAAATTTCCCTAGTGTGTCACTCAAAAGGGAATTAATGTATTGCTTTCTTCATAAATGGGAAAACTTCAAACATTCACAAAATCTGAAAAGATTCAGCTAGGGATATTTTTTCCTCTAAATGAATAATATGTTTAAAATAATTAGAAATAGAATAATTTTCTTCTAAAATAATACACACATACATCCGGAGACTTTTTTACCACCATGTAACAAATATTAAAAACTTGGGGGTTACAACACCATCCATGTGTTAATTCACATTTTTTGTGAGCAAGGATCTGAGCCAAATGAACTGGATCCTCTTCTCAATTCTCACCAGGCTGAAGTTCAATGTTAGCTGGGACAGGGATTACCATTTGAAGCTTGAGTTGCCTCTTAAGCCCACTTACATAATACTCCTTTTGATTAACTCAACCAGTGGAGCCATATTCCATCACATCCACAAACTATTCTTTTGTTTGTTTGTTTTTTTAATATTTTTTTTAGAGAGAGGAGAAGGGAGGGAGAAAGAGCAATGTATGGTTGCCTCTCACATGGCCCTCATTGGGGACCTGGACCACAACCCAGGCATGTGCCCCGACTGGGAATCGAACCTGGACCCTCTGGTTCCCAGCCCGCGCTCAATCCACTGAGCTACACCAGCCGGGCCCACAAACTATTCTTGACCTCAAGAGAAAAGTGCTCTACAGAGCAGGACAGAAGGGGGCAGGCAACTTGAGGCTATCTTAAAATTCTTCCTATCTTAATGTACGTGATATCATAGTCACGAAACAGCGTCTTCACCCTGCTTTTTGGTTATAGTTTGCTTGAATTTATACTGAGAGGTACATTTATATTGGCAGTTAGATCTTTTTTCTGTTTTCATAAACAGCAGCCATAGCAATCTTTTCAAAATGTGTACCAAATCACTGTATTTCTTCTCCCACTAAACCACTACCATGGCTTCTTACGTTTTAGGACAAATAAAGCCAACCCGCCATGAAAGATTAAGCAGTCCCTGTCACAGCAACACCTTCTCACACCAGGACCCCACCTGCTCTTATCACTCCAGTCGCTCTGGACTGTGGGGAGAACTTCCAGCACCGGGCACTGCCGGTGCCACTCTCTGTCCTGGGAGTGCCCTTCCTTCTCTGTTCTCATCAGTAAGTTATGTTCATCCTTCGTTAAGCAATATCAGTGCCTCACAGAATCCTTCTCTGATTTCTTACACTCTCAAATGCTATCGGTAGCCCTTTCACAGTCGTGATTTTCTGTTTGTGATATAATACTTTTGCCACTAGAGTGTGAATTCCATGAGGGAAGTGGCCTTGCAAAATTATATTTATTATATCCTTAGAGCTTAAACATTTCAAATGAATTAAACAATGAATTAGTGAAATAATATAGAATATTAAGAAATCTTAGAGTATCAAAAAATAAAAAAAACCTTTCCAGCAAACCTCTAATTTTAATTTTTAAGATATTTATTAATTGAGTCTAGTATAACTATAATGCAAGTAGATAATTCTTCTGAATTTCTCTGTTTCTCTGTACATGTCAGGACTTCCTTCATAAGAAATTAGTTATATGCTACAATACAGGTAATTATCATATCATTTGCTGGACATATTTTAGTACAGTAAAAATTCCCCTCCTGAAGCAGATTTGCTTACTTTCCAGAGTAATAATAAACTTAGACATACCTTACCCTGAGAGACATTTGACTTAATTTCAGGGTAATAAATCTCGAGACCTTCCTCTCCTTGTATCAAGAGAAGATTCTTTGACATTCCAGGGTAAAGATAAAGTCTCTTCCTTTCCTTGGCAGGGAGAATGGGTAGAGGCTGTGGTGTTTAGAGGTGGGGCTTTGGGGATGTGATTAGGTTCTGAGTGTGGAGCCCTCGTGATGGGGATTAGTGCCCTGTGTAAAAAACACAAAGAGCTCCCTCCTAACGTCTGTCCTGTGAAGATATAGATAAAAGTTACAGCTGCCCAGGAACCTGGACTTTGGTCCTCACTTGATACTGAATCTCTGGTGCCTTGATCTGGTATTTTTCAGCCTCCAGAACATGAGAAATAAATCTCTGTTGTTTATAAGCCACAGAGTCAATTTATTTTTGTAATAGCAGTTTGAATGGATTAAGACACTGTCACCAAGAGAGATGGAGGCACAAGAAACTGGCACTAAAATGCAGCCATGGCTGGTGTTTTTGGTGTAATATGAGGTCTGTTTCCTAATATAGCATTTTAGTATTTCTATCAGAATATACTCGAAACTGCATGGACCAGCTCATTAGCCTGAAGTAGGGCAAAGTCTCAGAATCCTTCTGACTTGTATATCACAACATATTTTTGGCCATACCTTCTGACAACATATATCACATGAAGCAGTCTACAGAACAGACTGAAATATGTGTTCTCAAAATATAAGCAATAATATCTCTCTGAATGCTATACTTAGTATTTAAATATTTCTTTTCAAGATAATTGCATCTGCTGCTATTAGTTTTGATACTATCCAAAAAAGCCGGCAACCCTCTATACCTGGTATAAAAATCAACATGTTTCAATTAATTCGAAAGGGCGTAAACTACAACATGCATATAATAGTCGGGTGTGTATGCAGTGACTTCTACCACATATTTTAGGATCTTTAGGCTACTTTCAGTTATGACTAGCTGGCTATAAATTTGGGGATATCTATTAGCCCCTCTAATGGGGTACTTTGCTAAGTTGTCTCATAAGAGTCAGAAAAGTGTTATACAGAAAATTCTCACTTAATGTCATCAATAGATTCTGCCCGGCTGGTGTAGCTCAGTGGATTGGGCGCGGGCTGGGAACCAGAGGGTCCCGGTTCAATTCCCAGTCAGGGCACATGCCTGGGTTGCGGGCCAGGTCCCCACTGAGGGCCATGTGAGAGGCAACCATACATTGCTGTTTCTCTCTCTCTCTTTCTCCCTCCCTTCCCCTCTCTCTGAAAATAAATAAATAAAATCTTAAAAAAAATAGATTCTGCAACTTTAAGTGAAATGGTGTAATGAAACCCATTTTACCTAGGCTAACAGATACAAACAAGAGTTAAGTTCCTATGCTATCTCATCGATACTAAAATTAAACAACCTTGAATGAAATGATGTTATTCGAGGGCATGCTGTACTAATGATTTCAGTTTTATTTTAGCAGAAGGATAGAAATAGCAAGCAGCCAAAGGGGGAGACTCAGGGGTGCCGGTCTGGGAGGGAACCAGGCGCAAATCTTCCGTTGCCCCCAGGGACATGTTACTCGTTTGGTACATTGATATGTGGCCATGTGCAGAGTGTTGCTAACCTGGGAAGCTCATGCAAGCTTTAGTGTACAGAGTTTTTATTGGGATTTCATCAAGCAGACATGACTGATGGAATCATTGGCTAAGTGAGTGAACTCAGTCATCGGCTATCAACTTTCCCAAGAGACAAACCGACCCTCTAATTACAGGATTTCCATTTTTGGGCATGACCACCATCCTAGGATTTTTCGTTCAACTAGGGTTAGGAATGCTACAGCTAGGAGGACGGGGATGATCATAACTGGAAAAGGTTGTTAGCTGTGACTCTTGTTAGCATAAACTGTGTAGGGGTCACGATAAGTCACCTCATTAGTAGGAGTCTGAAGAATGCATCATGAACAACAGAGATACTCCTACCAATTGTGGAATTCCAAGGATTTAGAATCTGCCTCCCATAAACTAGGGATATGGGACAGCCAATTTTTAAGAAATTGGTTTTAGTATTTTTTCCATTACCATTTAGTCCCCATATACTCCCTCCTGCCTGCAGTCACCACACTGTTGTCCATGTCCTTGAGTCATTTTTACTTTTTGCTCAGTCTTCCACATTCTAGCATGCCCCTGCCCCTGAGAAGTCAGCCTGCTCTCTATGAGTCTATGTCTCGTTTGCTTGTTAGTTCAGTTTGTTCATCAGATTCCTCATGTGAGTAAAGTCATATGGTATTAGTCTTTTATGACTGGCTTATTTCACTTAACATAATGCTCTCTAGGTCCATTCATACTGTCACAAAGGGTAACGTTTTCTCTCTCTCTCTCTCTCTCTTTTTTTTTTTTTTTACAGATGAGTAGTATTCCATTGTGTTAATGTCCCACAGTGTTTTTTTATCCACTCAAATACTGATGGACACTTCAGGTGCTTCCATATCTTGGTGATTGTAAATAATGCTACAATGAATGTAGGGTTGTTTATGCTCTTTTGAATTAGCATTTTGGGTTCCTTCAGGTATATTCTCAGAAATGGAATTGCTCATTTAAAAGGCAGACACATTTTTAATTCTTTTGAGGTACCTCCATACTGCTTTCCACAGTGGCTGTTCCAATCTGCATTCCCACCAACAGTGCAAAAGAACTCTCTTTTCTCCACATCCTCTCCTCTTCAGCACTTGTTTGTTGATTGACTCATAATAGCCAATCTGACAGATGTGAGATGATATCTCATTGTGGTTTCAATTTGCATTTCTCTGATGATTAGTGACATTGAGCAATTTTGCATATGTCTATTGGCCATCTGTATGTCCTCTTTGGAGAAGTGTCTATTCAGGTCCTTTGCCTATTTTTTAATTGGGCTGTTTGGATTTTTGGCATTGAGTTTTGTAAGTCTTTTATAAATTTTGGATATTGACACTTTATCAGATGTATCGGTGTATATGTTCTCCCATTATGTTTCTTAAACTCTCCTTATTTTTTAAAATTATTTTTTCTTTTTGCTTCTCTGCCAGGGTGTTTTTTTTCCCCCTATCTTGTCTTCCAAATCACTGATTCGATCCTCTGCTTCATCTAACCTACTGTTTATTCCTTCCAGTGTATTATTTATTTCAGATATTGCATTCTTTATTTCTGCCTGGTCCTTTTTTATGGTCTCTATGACTTTGTTCATGATTTTGAGTATCCTTATAATCATTACTCTAAATCCTCTATCTGAGAAATCACATGCCTCCATTTCATTTAGTTCTTTTTCTGGAGGATTGTCTTATTCTTTCATTTGGGCTCTTTTTTCTGTCTTCCCATTTTTTATACTATATTTTATTGATTATGTTGTTACAGTTGTCTCCCTTTCCCCTCTTCTTGCCCCCCACCCCCTTATCCCCCTTTCCTCTCCCTTTAGTTTTGTCCATAGGTCATACACATAAGTCCTTCTGCTCCTGCACTTCCTATACTATTCTAACCTCCCCCTGTCTGTTGTCTACCTACCATTTATGCTACTTGTTCTGTGCCCCATTCCCACCCTCTTCCCCTACAACTGCCCTGGTGATATTCCTCCATACCTCATATAACTCCCTTTAACGTTTCATACAGGGGCTGGGTGGTGATGAACTTCTTGAACTTGATCTTACCTGAGAAGCACTTTATCTGCCCTTCCATTCTAAATAAAAGCTTTGCTGGATAGAGTATTCTTGGACGTAGGTCCTTGTCTTTCATGACTTGGAATAATTCTTTCCAGCCCCTTCTTGCCTGTAAGGTCTCTTTTGAGAAATCAGCTGACAGTCCTATGGGCATTCCTTTGTAGGTAACTGTCTCCTTTTCTCTTGCTGCTTCTAGGATCCTTTCCTTATTTTTGATCTTGGGTAATGTAATTATGATGTGTCTTGTGTCTTCCCATTTTGGCTGCCTCTTTGTGTTTGTTTCTATGTATTAGGTAGATCTGCAAAGACTGTGGTGCACACCTTTGTCTGATGCTGCTTGTGACCAACCTTGGGCAACCCATCTGGACTATCAGTGATTCATAGCATGCGGCTCCCTCTGCTGAGCCTGTTTGTGTACAGAAAGAATTAGGCTGTGCACCAAGACCCACTTCTGTCCACCATCAGGACTGGGACGGGGTCAGCTAAGCTCTCCAAGATCCCAGAAATCTGCCTTAGTTGTTAACGACATAGCCTCAAGCTGTACTCAGCAGCCTGGCATATACTCCACATGGTGACACAAAGTAATATCTGCATTGCTTCTCTTCAGGCTGATGCCATTCAAGAGCAGTGCTCTGCCTGAGAAAGATGGTCTTTGCAGTATGGTTAATAACTCAGCACAGGGATTATGGCAGCTGTTCCTTCAGTTCTCTCCCCAGAAGCACCAACCCTAGACTCCACTCATTGTTCTCTAGTCCACTCTGCCCTCCCTCTGCCAAAGTTCAGGGTAAGTGACTGCAAATGAAATTCTGTGTGTTTTCTCATCACAGGTTCTCTGCCTCTACAACTATCTCTCCCTGGTAGACAGAACCCCCACTGCTTTTTACAGCTGGATAATATCTGGGTTCTATTCCCAGTTCTGGTGCTGTAGGGTGGGAAGCCCAGCTTGGGGTTTAGTCCCATACTTTCTCACGGGAAACTCCCTTTGCCACTGAAATATCCCTCCACCACTTCAGCTGCCCCTCATGGGAGCTCAGTCAACCCTCTTGTGCCTCCTCTGCACTCCCTACAGTCACGTTGTGGTGCAGTGGTTTCTGCTGTCTGTCCTTAGTTATAAGGCTTCTCTCTGGCTAGTGTTCAGTTGGTTATTCAGGCTGATTTCTCTACAGTTTAGTTTTAATTCCAGATTAAATTACTGTAGCTTCCATTTAGTCCCCCTCCATCTTGGGTCTAGTCCATCCAATTTTTTATTATAGTGTATATATTCTTAATAATAATTATGCATATGGAATAAATGCATTTTAATAGTATATACTTAATAAATATTTTATTAAGCAATATCAACATCTTATTGAACAAGTAGAACAAGACCGATAGAACATAGAAGAAATATTTCAAGCCCTGGTCAGTATGGCTCAGTTGGTTGAAGCGTTGTCCTGTAACCAAAAAGTTGCTGGCTCAATTCCTGGTCAGGGCACATATGTAGGTTGTGGGTTCTATCTTTGTTCTGGGCATATACAACCCCTGGTTTGGTCACATAAGGGAGGCAATCAATTGATACTTCTCTCTTACATTGATGCCTCTCTCACTCCCTTCCCCTCTCTCTAAAAACAATGAAAAAAAATGTCCTTGTGTGAGGATTAATTTTTTAAAAAAGAATATCAAAATAATAATGCCTAATTTTAACCAAAAGTATTATTTTGTGTTTGTAAAGTCAATATAATATTATCACTTGAAACATCCAGAAACAACATACTGTCATTGGTTACAACAGTGGATTATATAACTTCTAAGGTATTTTTCTACTCTAAGAAAATATTAGTTTATAATTGTGTGACGTAGTAGTGTTGTGTGTTGCATCCGTTATCAAGTTATATACAACATTGATTTCAAAATACTGTCTTTTTCAGTCCTTTATAACTCAGCTAATGGAACTGAATGCCACCAGCTGAGAACCCTGGCATCAGTGTTTTTACCTCTCCTGTCTATATGGAATCCACCACCAAGCCCTTTGACGGATGATCCAATCAATAACCTCAATTCATTCACATGTGTTCATCTTTACCATCACTGACTTCATGTAAAACATATCATCTCTTACCTAGACTACTGAATTACTTCTATCCGAATTCCAAACTTGATTGAAAATATAAAATCACAACGTGGGAAAATAAGTATTTAAAACACGAATGCCAAATTTAGAAAAATAAACATTCTATAGTGTCAGATTTCTTTTGGTATATGTATATATATATCACCAAATGTCCAGTCCTCATAAATACAATCTAAGTAGTGTCCTCTAGTAGATCTTACTCCACCTTTCTTTTTCTTCCTTCCTTCCTTCTTCCCTCTGAGTACTGGGGAAGAAAAAGTAGTTTTGGGAGGGAAGCAAACATTTTTGTGTGACTTCTTACCAAGACTCCAAAAGGGTTAAATGTCTCTTTTTATAATACTTTTAATCTTTGCATATTTTACATTTAATGTGAGTATTCTGTTCTTTACAGAGGCCCATTCGGATTAGTAAATTCCACTGGTAATGGCTTTAGGCAACTGCAACTTACAAATTTTATTAGGAAGAAAGCCCTCCAGGTGTGTTTAAGTATTAGATTTTTGTCTTAGTCTCTCAAAAAACATATGTTATAAAACTTCACCCTGAACTATCCAAAGTGACCATGAAATCTGTCATGGCAGTATTTAATCCATCCCAGAAGTCGCATGCTTTTGTCAAGTTAAAATGATGATAGTGTCTCTTCCTTTTGCCTTTTCAGTAAATGACACTATTGAGGAAATAGTTGCCCAGTGATATCAAAGTCACTGAGGCAATGAAGTGAATTTTATTACTCATATCTAATAGAGAGAGTCATTGAACTGTATTAAAATTAGATCTACATTTTATTTTTTGAACTAGAGTATAAGCAGAAACTGAGCTCCATTAATTCCAATTTTGTAAAAAAAAAGTTACTTTTCTACTATTTCAAAGTTTTTGAAAGTCAAATAAACTTCAGATAGAATTTTTTTAAAGTAATCAATCAAATGCATAATTGCTGGAAAGTCTTTTAAGTACAAAATTTTAGCTGTGCAATGATATAGCAGGTATGGCTTGCAGTTTCAACTTCCTTTTTTATTTTATTTTTTTAATTAATGAAACTCCCCAGGATAAAGATTTCATTTCAAACACTCTCATGGAGTTAGGTGGGACAGAGTAAATGTTGGCTAACGACAAAGATAGAAATGCTGCATCAACTGCTTGGAATTTCCTCAGGACGGACGGTTATCATGCGCGCTTTCTTATTTTTATGTGTCCTTACCCCACTCCTGCTGCCTTTACGCAGTTGTGGTAAGTGCTGCCCCACCCGTGAGCCCAAAGAGAAAAGCAACAGGGTCTTAAGTGTATTGACAATTGAGTGGAAGGAGCTGGTTGTCTGGGGACTCCAGGAAGCACAGTTCTCATACCAACTCTGTCATGCATACACTTTCATACTTTACATGAAATAGAAACATAATCTTATCTCTTGTTTATGATACTTTAATTTTAGGGTTCCTAGTAAAATCTAATCTCCATGGATATAGTGACATTTCTATAAGAATAAAGACATTCGGGTCAATGTAATATGCTATAAATTGTTTGTTACAGGTTTTTGACAAAGAAAGAAGTAGAAAGTAAATACTTAGAAACTTCAGAGCAATTAGCATTTGTTAGGTAGCCGAGGTGGCTAAGAAAGGACCCAGAGCCAGTTACCGGCTTTTATTCCAGGTGGGGCACTGTGATCAGGCTGGCTGGGTCCCAACGACGGCAGCCCCAAGGGAAAGGGTAGAAGGGCTTTGAAGGTGTGTAGCAGACCCTCGGAGAGGGTGAGTCACCCTGCTGATCTGCCCCAGGTGTCCTGGGTATCTGATCGGGGAGGGGGGTGCAGAAAGCTGGAGGGGGTGGGGAGGGGTAGTGAGGATTCAACCGGTTGCCAGCCGGATGCCGCAGCTATGCCTTCGTTGCTTCTGATACGGGGAATCTCGCGATCAGGTATTTAGCCTGTGATGTATACCTTCTTTGTTCCCGCACAGGGAGTGGCTTATTAGGTCTATGTCCCAGAACATTCTAGCAACCTTGACATAATATTTTTACTGTATTTTACAGAAGTATTTATCTTTGACAAAAAAATAATTAACAGGGATCCTTATGACAGATAATTTGAAACTGTAGGTAACATGTCTTGTGTATATATGTCTGGGTTTGTGTGTATAATTATTATTTTTATTCATGAATAGATGTCTGATAGGGTACAGGTTTTACCTGGAAAGCCTAAAATTGCTAAACAGCTACAAAGAACTTCTGTGTCATCTCTCAGTTTCTTTCTGCTTGAAAGATAATCAGGAATCCACTTTAGTTACTCTTGGACTTATAGTTCTCACACCAAATATATTCCAAACCTAAAATATGAGAAAATTCCCAACAGCCTATGTGAGTCTAGAGATTCTAATAGACATGGTGAGAGTATCTCTATGTTGAATCCTTGGACCAAGGATTATTCAAGTTCATGATGTGAGTTTATAATGACAATTCCAATTGTAGAGAAATGTCTACTACTGAACAAGTTAACTTTGGTCAAGAAAATGTCAATATAAATAGCAGTTCATAACACAAATGAGTAGAGGTAAAGGTAAAACATCATTCTAGGAGTGCTATATTGCCGAAGGGTAGAGAGAAGAGTGCAGGGGAAGGGAGGGATGGGAGAAGGGAGAAAGAGAAAGAAGAGGGAATGAAATAGGTTATATCCCCTAGAGCGTCTGTAAGTGTGTGGTGCTAGTGGGATGTCTCACAGGAAGAAGTTTCGTGGGGCCGTGGTTAACTTATTAAGTTATTGCATTATGCATTAGCAAAAAGGAAAGTAAAACATGAAGATAATAATTACTGTTCTTCTACTAAAGACATTATTTCCCACAAAAAGCTTTTACAAAACAAAAAGTAAAAACTATGTGATGCATGCTTCAAAAGCAACATGATTTTTTATTCTTTGTCTTCTTTTTTTTAAGATTTATTTACTTATTTATTTTTAGAGAGAGGGGAAGGGAGGGAGACAGAGAGGGAGAGAAACAGCAATGTGTGTTTGGCTCTCACATGGTCCTCACTGGGAACCTGGCCCGCAACCCAGGCATGTGCCCTGACTGGGTTTTGAACCAGGACCCTCTGGTTCCCAGCCCTAGCTCAATCCACTGAGCTACACCAGCCGGGGCTATTCTTTGTCTTCTTAATTTTCTAGGCAATGTTCAATTCATTTCGATTTTGTTGTGTTATTCATTGTTCAATTTTATTTCTTTTTTATTAGCTGTTGAAGACTGCTTTTTATAAAGTCTATCAAATATTCAACTTAAGAAGTACTCCAGCCTCTCTGTTTTTTGTTGACTATGAGTAATTCAGAAAAAAACAAAATGGCTTTTTAAAACATTATATAATTTTTATTATATTTTTCCATTACCATGAACTCACCTTATACCCCCTCTCTCCCAGCAGTCACCACACTGCTGTCCATGTCCATCAACCTTGTTCTATTCTGCTCATCCCTCCATCCACTAACCTCCCTGCCCCACCCACTAACTATGAGTCTGTCTCTGGGAAAACAGCTTTATTATCACTACTGCCTCTTAAACCATGACTTGGTTATTGGAGGAAATTGGATGAGAGAGATCAGGTATGGAGAGAATGTAATCAGGTACGGAGAGAATGTAATTTTTGAAGGAAAATAACATTTAACTAAAAAAGAGATATAAATATAGTTAAATTACAATCCTCAACAAAAGTGATGTTTCTTATACAAAGAAAAATCACAATAAAATAACAATGATATAATAAACAGAAGCAAAAATAACAAGAATAATGTTTTAGGAAACCAGAAATGAAAATTATATGGGAAGAAAAGGTTTTCTTCGACCGTCTTAGGGTCCCTGGCTGGATCTGAAAATTAAATTGCCAAGAAACAGATTAACAGGATAAAAACATACAAATATGGTTAATCTAAGTTTTATGTGACACGGGAGCTTTCATAAGGGAACAAAAACCCAAAGATATAGTCAGGCCTTCGCACTTCTACTTTAGGTTCCGTAAAGACTGGGCAGTCATGGGGAAATATGGTAGGTTCAGGAGTATGGAGTAAATTTAGTTACCTGGGGAAAATTTGAAAAGTTCTGTGAGAATTTTCTCGACGTCCCTCTCTCTACAGACATAAAGATACTTCTTTACTCTGGATATAGGGAAGGCACATCTTGCTTGGGGGTTTTATGGCCTGTTATACGAAAGAAAGACAAGGGGAGTGGAGAGGGGCTCAGAGTGGTCTTTCTGCTTCTACTGTTTTATCAAACTCCTTTGACTTAAATAGTCAGTATACCAGAGAGGCATAGTTAGGGGTAATGTGTCCTAAGCCCCTTCAAAACTATGTTTTTGCTAGTATTAGGGAAGTATTATATGTTGGTAGATGTAATGTTGTATTTATTTTTTTTTACAATGAAATACTTGTATAATTCTGGCAGATGTTAAAACTTTAATTACTCTCTTAGGCCATCACTATATGTTCTTGCAAAAAATTTAAGAATCTTGAAGGATTATTGGATATGCTTACTAAACATTATACTATTAATTTACATTTTTAACAAACTGAAAATATTAACAGACTTCCTTAAATACCAACATCAACATTTGTAACAAGGATATAAACTTGCTACCCCTTCTAGACTCTACCCTTAAGAAACAGCAGGATGCCTTGGAAATTAGAACAGAACTTAGAAAACCTGTAGTATCCCCCAAAAAGTAAATCTGGGGCTTCTCTGGCCAAGGCCATGAATTAAGTACATGCAGTGCTTGTTCCTTCCCTTGATCACACCACGATTACAACTAAGCTATGGGACAACCATCGTGCATGCCACCTGACATCTAGCTGACTGACCATTTAAAACTAAAGATATTTAAAAAAAGTCACATTGAGAATGACAAGAGGAGCAAAGATGAGGAATGATTTAGTTTCACATCTACATGTTATGAACAAAAATCAGGAGTAATATCTCAACTTCAGAGGTCTTCCCTGAAGAGTGCAGGGTTCCAGCCCCACACCAGGACCCTTAGCCCAGCATTCCAGGAACAGGAAGAGAAGTCCTCATCATTTCTGGCTGTAAAAACCAGTAGAGATTGTGGCTGAGTAAGACAGAGGGATTCTGGAGTCCCAGGGAGAGGGGTTGAGGGGGGCATGGAGAGAGACAGAGAGAGACCTTGATGTGAGAGAGAAACTTTGATTAGTTGCCTCCTGTATGTGCTCTGACTGGGGAATAAACCTGAAACCTAGATACGTGCCCTGGCCAAGAATCGAACCAACAACCTTTTGTTGCACAGGATGACACTATGACCAATTGAGCCACCTGGTCAGAGGTAATAAAGTTTTTTTCGTATTATCAAACTTTCTACAAATGTAGAGATAGATCCAGCCATGTAGTATGAAAAATAGAGGCATTTATCGAAGAAGATACAAGATACAAAAAACATTGTACATAGGACAATGACACCGCAGTCCCCTTCAGGAATTCAGAGTAGGCATCTTGGGACCTCACACAGTTCTCCCAATCACCGTCAGTTGCCCTGTCTTATTTTCCTGAATCTCAACACTGGTCTGAAATCTCTTCATTTTCAAAGGCAATTTTAGTTTTGGGAAAAGCCAGAAATCTCAGAGCACCAAATCTGGGCTGTAGAGGGGCTGAGTCACCTGGGGGATTTGATGTTTGCCAAAAAATTCTGCAGGAGATGTGATGCATGAGTGTTGCATTGTCGTGATGAAGCTGCCAGTCACTGGCTGTCCATAGCTGTGGCCTTCTGTATCACCCTAACAGTTTCAGTGGAGGAATGTTCAAGCTTAATGCAAAATTTGATGCAGACTCATTGCTCCACTCGCTCAGTCATTTTGAATGCAGTGGCCACACAGTACACATGCTCACTCAACAGCATCTACCACCCCCACTGACTAGTGCAGTGAAGTCATTACTGTTCCTACATGCATGACCATCCCAGGTCACTCTCCCTGGCTGCCCAGCTACATTGTTGTTGCACAACATTAACAACGGCTGGACTTTTCCTGGACTGACTGCGTGTGTGTGTGTGTGTGTGTGTGTGTGTGTGTGTGTTTGGTGTAAACTAGTAAAAGCGTAGTTCATTCAGTAAATCCTGCTACTTAAAATTCTTATCTTAGTAAATTCCTTATCAATTTTGTAGTTCTAAAGAAAAAAATGAATTGATAAATACAATGTTTCTTTTTTCAGAGGCCTTACAGAAGAGAAAATGCACTCTAAATTTTTTCAAATCAGAGTTATTTAGCATTACTAACAGACAAATTCAAAGACATCAGCTGGGCTGCATTTCTTAAGGATTCATCACAAAACAGTTTAGGATCTATTTCTGAGCCTCTAAAGAGAGAACCATGCAGAAATACCTTCCTCCTACCAAGATTTAGCAGTGTTAGTTTTTCCAGGACCAGTTTGAAGTGGTTAGAGGAAAAAATAATTGCTTTCTACGTCTTACTTCAAGCCTAATTCAGATGTCTCTTTCAGACATTTCTATGTCATAAATAAGAGTTTCTCTGGTAAATCATTCTTCATCTCCCCAAGCAATTTGATATTCCCTCATCAATTTCTTTTATATCTAGCACTTAAATCTATCACAACACTTATACAGGATACAGAAATCATTTGCTTACAATTATCTTCCTTCCCGTTGTTCTGGATGTAAAGAATAATTTATTATTTAAAATTATGTCTTCAATATTAATTTGGACTCCTAGCACTATAGAAGGTATTTGGTGAATATTTGGCAGATGAATACATTGCATTATGAATATATCACATTTGACTTATCATTTTCCTACAAATTATAGGGAATCATTTACTCATTTCAATATGGGTCTGTAATTTTAGATGCCTACATAATTTCAAGCTAATTGAAGAGCTAATTTTTTTCTAAAAATTCCTGAATTGTTATGATTGGTGTTTCATTCGTACATTAATAGCATAATATATGAATAATAACATTACTCAAAAAGACCATTTTTCAGTCACTAAAATAATGGCTTTTGTGACCTTAGATCTGTCTAATTCAGGTTGTGAATGTATATCTAACAATGTGATATGTTTCTTAAAGGTACATACTTATATAAGTAAACAACCTGATAAATAACAAACACGTAGAAAATTAGAAACTAATCATCAAAACCCAAACAAGCATTTAGTTGAGCAGTCAATCTACTTCTCTGTTTCCACTCTTCCTGGTAATAGGCAGGTGTTGTTGACTTTGTAGGGTGTAGAAAATTTAATGTAGCCTATTTACATGTTAAAATAAGACACCTCTGACTCTGGAATTACTTTAGGTTTCCTTTACTATATTCTTTGGTATTATCCTGCTAGTTCAATTCAGTAGTCAAGCTTTTAGTCTCCATGGTAACTTTTGCAAATGTAATTGGGTGAGAAGATCAGAGTAAAAATCAACCAGGGCAGTGCCCGGTCATGCAGTTCGGCTATTCTCCCTAATGTGTGCACTTCGTGACCTGTTTCCTAGAATCCTTTAGAAATTTGCTTACATTTTTAATTGATATAAAACGAGCTTTAATATAATTCCTGTTTTCAGAGATATAAAATAAAAATAAAATCCCTAGAAGCATTTTCTATACCTGTTAATATCTAAATTTGTCATTTGTATAAGCTAATTATTGTATATCATTTATACCTGGTAATAAAAGCGAGGGAAAGAAAAGGGTCTGGAAAAAAACACAAGCATTCAAATATGCATTAATTTTAAAAGGACTTCAACATTTTTGTGTGAAAGCATAGGGGATAGGAGATATAACAACTGTGAATTTCTGAACAGTTGCACTTCAACTTTTCAAATTACTATGAAGCAGAAAAAGACTTATTTAAGATTATATTCAAATATCTTAACTAATGATGATGATCTGTTCTAAGATGGAGAAAAATGTGGTAGAATACAAATACTTATGTTAGGCAAAGATATCAACATATAAATGAGTATAACATGGTCTATAAACAATAAGAGTTAACCAGAAATATTTGTTTACCTGTCTGTATGGAAAACTACTAAATACCGAACATCGGCTCTTTTTATCATCCTGCAGTGACTCTGAAACGCCAAAGAACCTGACCTCCTCCTGAGCTCAGAATGCCATACACACCTCATTTTAACTTCCTGCCCCCGGACCTCTCGTGTATGTACGGTCTCCGACTATCTCATGTATGTACATATATATTTAATTTACATATATATGTAAATTACATTTAATTTACATATATATGTAAATTAAATTTGGTTATTTTCCCTTGTTAAGCTGTCTCATGTAGATTTAATTATTACATCAGCCAAAGGACCTAAGAAGTTAGAGAGAGAAAAATTTCTTCCTCCCCTACAGTAGCAAAGTCCTTGTCCAGGGAACAAAGTCTTATTAGTAAGTACCTTGATCAGATGTCAGGAAACCTTTCCTATAGAGGATGAGGGAGTAAGTATTTTAGGGTTTATAGACATCTGATTTCTGCTGCAACTCTTCAACGCTAGTGGTGTAGCTAGAAAGTAGTTACAGGCAATGTGTAAAGGAGAAAACATTTCTCTGTTTAAATAACAGTTTATTTATAGACACTGGAATTTGAGTGTCATGTATTTTCACATCATAAAATATTATTATCCTTTTGATATTTTTAATCATTTAAAAATGTAAAACCATTCTTAGTTCATAGGTCATAAGAAAATAAGCAGCGGGTAGCATTTGGCCTGAAGTCATGTTTTCCAGACCCCTGATGTAGAACACTGCCTCACCCTAGCCCCAGCAGGAAGGAGAAGGGCGCACAGGAAAATGACCGGAGGGAAAATACACTAAGTTCTATTGCCTAAGGAACATTTTCATTGCACAGCGAAATGTTCGTCTCCAGGACTCCTTTTGGTTTTGGCCTGTGCTGTCCCCAGGGCCTTCAGGCTAATGACATGTTAATCATTAGAAGGATTCTGTTGGGGGTTAAGTTTTTACAAAAACAGTCACTCCCATTTTTCCTTTTCTTACTTTCCAAAGATGGATTTGAGAAATTACTAGGGTTTCCTTCTTCTTGATTGGCACCTTCTCGATCCAGGAAAATTTCTTTATTTCAAGCTCTTTATTTCAAGCTCCGATATTTCAAAGCATAGGGCACATGGATTTTGGACAGGTAACAAAGAAAATTACAAATAAAGAGGCTTAATTCTCCCTGTTGAAAATAAAGCAAGATATTTTCTTCTTCTTCTTTTTCTCAGAGAATTTACTTTAGAAAACTTGTAATTCTTAGTACTTTGTCCTCTCTTCGGAATGCATATAAATCCTTTCAAAAATAGATAAGCTTTTTGTCAGCTTTCTGACCTAGGATACCTTTCTCCAGGACCCAAGAGAAATTGAAGTGTAATAATTAAGGAGATAGCACCCCTACCTCCTTCCTGTGGGAGGGTGGGAGCCTAATTTTAATGGAACCCTTGCCCCAAGTTGAAAAATTACTTGCTGCCTTAAGTTTTTGGAAGTGATTTTCCCCTCTGGGTAAAGCTTGTTTACTAATATAAATGGTCACCCGACTACCAGGTAAAGACAGAATGAACTATGTGTGACAAATGGTGCTATCCAGTGCTCTTACTTGCAGACTAGGTATTATTTATTTTGAAACTATGTCTATCTGCTCGGCTATGTAAAAGGATGATATTTCTTTCTGTCTTCATAATCTTGTTGTAGGTAGCCTGTGATGTGTATATGTTCTGGTCTCATGTTTATTCAACAATAAAAGAGTTTTTCTTATTGCCTTTGTGGAGAGAATTTTTTTAAATGTATTTTTCCAACACTGTTGCCCATTTATCACAATACTACTATGTTCACTGTCATCTACACTAGTGATAGATAGTATAAAAGACTAGGAGTGTCCAGGGGAAGAAATTCTTCATGTACCAGTGAAGTAGGGAAGAAGTATTTTTGTAAAACTTTACCCTCAGGGATTCAGACATTACATTCACAAAATAAATTTAGACGTCACTCACGTTTCCCATACCATCCTAGAAGTGACTTTTTAACATTATTCGAGTGGGATGTAACCATACGTCTATGAGCTTGTCATCTTTCACATCTTTGAGCTACTTTCAGGGAGTGTCCCCTGAGCACCGCACGTGGCACATGCAGGGGTGTCGTTTCCATCACCATGTCATGGAAGTGACAAACAAATAAAAGACAACACTAATTTTATTTTCACATTGTGTTTTACATATATGAGGGGGGACCCCCCAAATGGAATCTATCTATTAAAAATGGTGTATTTATTATTACATGTTTAAACATCAGTCATCTTCAAAGTACTATTTGATGCAATATACATATCAAGACTTTTTTTCCCACTGCTTTAAAGAGTTTTTTAACTCATTGATTTTGATGCCTCTTAGTGCTTCTGCTGCACATCGACAAAATGTGTCCCTTTGAGGACTATTTTCATCTGGGGAAACAGATAAAAGTTGTTCCGGGTGAGAGCAGGTGAATAGGGGCACAGGGGTCACACAGTTTTTGGTCAAAAACTGCTGAACACTCGGCACCGTGTGGGCAGCTGTGTTTATAAATCACCCATCGTGAGGTGGACAAATCTGTTGAAAGCCTTACAGAAAAATGCACTGGAAGCGAATGCAGGCTCGCACACCGCCACCAGCTGGTGCTCTGTACAACACTCGTCTAGCAGGGGAAGCCCGTACTGCAAGGGGCCTGCCACCCAGAACATAATTCTGCTTTTTTAAAGTCCCCTTTTGCATTCTGAATATATAATTTTTTTGTGTGTATAGCTTGTGTTAACTTTTAATTATTTTCAAGTTTAAGAAATTTAAATGTCAATACATGTTCAGTGTGCAAAAGCCAGAAATTAATCTAAAAATGATCAATTGAAAATATCATGTCCATGCATATAATATATAAATTTAGATAAATGTTGGAATTAGAATATATGTATATAAAGTATCTAATTGCCATTGTCCAATTATAAAGACTTAGAGGAAAAGTAATATATAGCATTTATATAACTGCAAAATTTTAATTTTACCTATGAGACAATAACAATCCATATGATTATCAAACATTAGACTTTTTGAAATTATAGAGTGTGATATTTATAAGAAAATCCTGTTAAAATGTTGTGGAGAACAAATGAATAAAAGTTGTGTACGGGGGAGAGAACATAATTTTCCCTCTGTCCTTCCAGATTCTTGGCTGAGAATCCCCAGTAATAAGACCGATTAACAGGAGAAGTATAAACAGCACTTTAATAACATATGTTCTTCTGTGTACATGGGAGATACCCAGAAAACCTGAGTAACTCTCTGAAATGGTCCAAGCAACCACCTTAAATGCTATCTCCAGCCAAAGGCAAAAGATGCTGGGGGCAGTGGTCAGTTATGGGATGTTATCAGGAAAAGTAAGGGAAACATGTGTGAGCATTTTATGCAGATTTAGGTCATTGCCTTCTACATCGTTAGTAGTGTCTAGATATTCAGCCATCTTCTTCCTCTTATTAAAATGGAGACATCTTTACAAATGGAGTTTTCCCTTACGAATGTAAATGTCTGTTACAAAAGGTAACTTCTATGAAGTTTTCAGAATTTTTCTTATGTCTGCTCTTTCTTAAAAAGTAACCAGCCCAAGATAATTCTTGTGGGCAAAAAAAGAAGCCAAATTCTTAATCTGACAAGCTCTGTGTAAATCTGCAAGCCAGTCTTACAAACCCAGAGACCTAAAGTAACCGCATCGGATGGTCTGGAATTAGAACTTCCTAACTAAAAGCGAGTCATGGTGGGTAGTCAGGTTGAAACTGGAAAAGTTGGTGTTCATATGACTGGACAGACTCGTGCTTTTCCAGAACAGTCAGTGAGGTTCTATTGCTTGCTGCCTAGAGACATAGCTCAGAAGATAGGAATTTGGTAAAAAGGAAAGGATTGTCTAAAGGTTGTATCATTTTGGAATGATGGGAGGTTTCTGTGTCAGGGCCCCGCTTCCTTTAAAATATCCAAACACAAACAGCCCTGCCACCTTCTGCCAGTACAGAACTGCACCTGAAATCCTTTTTCTGACTCTTAACATACCGTCCTATACAAAATACCAGTAACTGCAGCAGGTTTCCGGTCACAGTTCAGCTAATGATACCATTTTCTGTGTGGGAGGGTTGCCAGGGATTGGAACCCAGCCATGTAGTCTCTAGGGAACCCATCAGTACCAGAAACTCAGGCTCCCTGTGGGTGGCCAGGCTAGCCAGAGAGGGAAAGGGCCAACCTAACTTGTGATCCCCAATATGCTTTGTTTAAAAGCTCTTTCCCAATCCAAGATGGCAGAAGAGAAAGTGGAAGTTACACTAATCATCTCCCAGGATCAATCAGGAATACAACTAAATTTTAGAGAAAGCATCCTGAGCAACAAACTAAACATTAGCTAGAGAGAAGCTTTATAAGCAAGGACAGACAGAAGAAACCACTTCACCACAACATGACTCATAGGGAGTGTGGAGACATGAGAGGGTTGGCTGGAATCCCATGGGTGGCAGTTGAACAACCAGAGGTTTACACAACAGCTGGAGGGTTTCTCTGAGAAGTATGGGGTCTACACCCTAAGCTGGGCTACCCGCCTTACAGCACCAGAGCTGGAAAGGAACCCAGATAACACCCAGCTGTGAAAAACAGCAGGGTTTGTGTCTTCCAGTAAGAGATGGTTGAAGACTGAGAGAGCCTCTTAAAGGGCAACGCTCGAAATTTTGTTTGCAGCTAATTACCCTGGGCCGAGGCAGAGAGAGGGCAGAGTGGACTAGAGTTGCTTGAGTAGAGTCTGCAGTTGGTGGTTCCGGGGAGAGAACTGAAGGAACACAAGGAGCCACTAGGATCCCTGTGCTGAGTCATGCCATATACTGTAGGAACCATCTTTCTCAGACAGAGGCACACTCCTCTCCAAGTGGCATCAGCCTGAGGAGAAGCAAGAGCTCAACCTGCAGGAATCACTCTGCCCCACCCTGTGGAGTCTAAGCCAGGCTGCTGAGTACAGCTTGATTAGTTCAACAACTGATCAGTTGAATGGCTGATAAATTTAACAAGTAAAATGGATAGATACAACAAAACAAAACAAAACAACAACAAAAAAAGCAGCCAAAACAAGTGGACAATTTGAACTCCTTAGAGTTCTTTTGGGTAACCAGTGTGGGTGACATGGGGGTATGCACAAGTTCAGCAACCAAAAGTAACATCACAGGTTGATCTGATTATAAATTCCTGGTGGGGCCGGTCAAGGTGGGTAGTCTGCTACAAGGCTATTACTCTCTAGTCGGTGGTGTTTAAGCAAGCCCTGTGCATTGTTCTTGTGCCTCTATGTGTAGGCAGAAGAAACTGAATATAGTAAATGCTACTAAACTGTACATTTAGAAAAGGTTAAGATGACAATTTTCATGACATGCATTTTTTACTATATATATATATATATTTAAAGATTTTATTTATGTATTTATTTTTTTTTAGATATAAGGGAAGGGAGGGAGAAAGAGAGGGAGAGAAACATCAATGTGTGGTTGCCTCTCACATGGCCTCCACTGGGGACCTGGCCTGCAACCCAGGTATGTGCCTTTACTGGGAATCAAACTGGCAATCCTTTGGTTCACAGCCCACACTCAATCCACTGAGCTACACCAGCCAGGGCTATTTTTTTTAATCATGGACACTTCTTATCATCTTATACTTATAATGGCATTGTTTTTCTGGAAAAAAATGTGACTGAAACATCCGACCACATGTTCATGTTGGGAAACTTCTGATTTACTAACAGTTTCTTGATGCAAACTATTCACATTTTCTTTGGTTATTGGATTTCAACATTTTCTACCACCCCAAAATAAAATTGAATTCCATGGTTTATACTGACTCAAAAAGATGGATTTCCTGCCTTTTCTAGATCCTGTACACTTATCAGCAGTTGCATTATGGTGTGTGTGTTTTCTAAGCACCAATGCTAACTATTTCAAGTGAATGCTTACAGAAGAAAATAATAAAGATTGATTTTGTTTAAATATAGTATTTAAATATTAGAGAACATAAACATATTTGGATGGAAATATATACTTCTTAAATTTTGAAGAATCAAGGAATAAAAATCACCTCTTTCTTGATTAAAAAAGATACACAGATAAAAGCAAATTTTCTATTATTTATTAATTGTATTTAAAATTTACATGGATCTATTAAGGACATTGTGTAATGTTTTCACTTTATGCTTTAAACAATTACAAACGTTTGACATAAAATACTGTGCATATCAATGTAACAAGTTTGAAAATGTGGACTGAGAATCTGAACTCTGCCTTCATTTTAACAATGATCATTAACATCCCAAATGAATGGATCATAGATTTCTTTTTCAAAATTCTAAGTTTTTTTAAATAAAGAAAATTCTAAAGGACATCAACATGCAGTGGATACATATATAACATTCAGAATAACTAGCTCCCATGCTTACACTGAACTCTGTATAAGGCCAAGCCTATAATTGTACTGATACTTTGGCTCAGTGTGTTCAAAAAGCAAAGCACTGTGATAAGCCTAATGAAAACAATCCTTTGTGTTTGCCAGCTTCAGACTGCTAACGTGGTTGCAAAAAATGCAACCAATTACCTCTGACAATATATGCAGCTTTGATTATTAGCAGGACAGTTTGTCTTCTGAATGCATGAGACAAGCATGGATCAGTTTCTTTCATTGTCCTTGTAGCTTAGGAAAATGAGGAAGCAATGTTTGTTTTAACAGAACATCATTGTACCTCCTGGTATGATCAGATCTTTTAGGAAAATAATAAACCAATCAGATTCTGTCAGCTTGAAATATCATGTCTTCTACACTTGGAAACCTCTTAACTATTGCCACAGATTATAAAACAATTGTAAATTATGAAATTATCCATGTCACAAATATTGGTCTCTCCTTTTAATTGCTGAAGAAAAACAAGCCTTTGGTAACTAGTTATTGTATGCTACAATACAATACAAATTACCAATAACCATTCCTAACTACTGCGTGGCCAGATATTGTTCCCATAGCAGTTTGATATTTTCTGGTTTTCTTTAATTCTGTTTGATCTTCTACCTCTTTTGACATCAGTTGGTAAATCTGCAGAAATCCTTGTTCTTGAAGAGTTTGCATCTCAGGAAGTTCTCATCTTTGCCTTCTGATATAAAAATAACCACTCCAACAAATAGAATCTCTCCAAATAGAAACAAGTCAAGGCTGCTTGATGACTACTACACAGGCACCTGCTCGCCCAATATTCAAGGAAGCCATCTGTTGCAGAAATTAAATGCAGTTAAAGAAAAAAGTTACTTTTGTGGAAAAATATATAAATTATATTTAAAACACATCTGTGAATGAAAATCATAAATGTCTTTTTTACTTTTCAATTTGGCCAACAGTGGTACCACAAAAATGGAAACAATGAAAATGTCTTTACAAAAGAGAAATAATTTGTATATTAAAATTCTTAAAACCTGTAATCATGTATGAAATTTTAATAAAATCTATAAAATATTTATTGATATTTTGTGTAATAGAGCTGCTATAGAAGTTTTCAGGAAATATTTATTCTAGAATTTGCATGGACATACTTGTGAAGATATTTTATAGTGATAGTTTAGAATATATTGAGATGAATAGCTATTATACTTAACAGAAATCATTTTGAAGTAATTTCCCCTGATATACTAAACTGAATATGTTACTTATTCATTCTAAAGAGAGGCATACAATGAAGGAACTTCAATATTTTGTCATGAATAAGCCATAATTACAGGGTACAGGGCTTATTTTAAGAATTCTACCTTATGACAGTCATTGAGATGAGAACTGAGATTTTTTAAAATAATCATGAATATGAAATTGGCAGAAATAGATTAAAAACAATAACCATTACAAAGTTGTAATGAAAATTTATTCCATGGAGGTAAGCCAAAATTATAATAATTTGAGCTTTTTCATGCCAATGATTTTTATTACAGTTTTCTAAGAATAATTTATGTATATGAAAATTTCATGGTAGACTAGAAATTGCTGGATATTATTTCAACCTGAAAATAAAGTAAATTATATGTACGAAAGAAAATAGCGAAGAATATAATAACCTCAAATCACATACATTATCCTATTGATTGAGAAAGAGCATGGTCTTACTCTTGAAAAATGAAAATTATGACCATTATCTACTAGTTCTTTAAATGTACTTATTGATTCTTACCACCCCTTTGTAGATTAAAAAACATTTCCACATGATATTTTTAATTATTTTTATTTAATACATTATTTTAAAAGCTCTTTTAATATAATATTTCTTATCTTTATGATAGTTAATTGATCAAAATGAGAGGAGAAAAACGGCATGTGAATACATTGACAGTATATTGTGTGTTAAGAATAATTTTATAGGTCACTACAGTCACCTTCGTAATCTCATCATATATTGTTATCTTTGTGTGACAGGTGTGAGAATGGAGTGTTAAGAGACAATATGTAAATCCCACAACATCACGTAAACAAACCGACATGTGTCTGACTCCAAAGTGCACACGCTTTCCATTGTCTCTCTCTTAGTTTCTAACGATTTTCAAGTGTCGTTTGACATCACAGTCATCTAAAGAAGTTTTGCAAAATATGTGCTCAAGTCTCACCACTATGGAGGAATGGTATGAGTATTAGGTAGTCGTATTTTTGCAGTTTCCCCAAAATCTTCTGGTGTTCTTTTCATTCTGCAAAATACTGTGCATCATTTTCCAACAAAGTATGAAGTGAAGAGCTTTACTTTATATCTAAATCTATCTCTCGACACACACAACTTGCATGTGTTAAAATTAATCTCTGCCCTTTTCCCCCCAAAATATGCTACTCGCATGTGCTTCCCATCTCACTGAATGACACCACTATGCTTAAAAGAGAAACCTAGAGCACATCGGTGACCCTTAGTAGTACCTTCCTTAAACTTACATCTGCATACACATCAGGTCTATTAGTATTTCTCCAAACAAATTAATTACTCCCCTCCCTACTGTCTTCAGCCTCAGTCAGGTTACAACTTTACCCTGAGTATGACTAGGATAAAAATATGACACCCCATGATATTCCACTTTTACTGTTGTTTACTTTAAATTTAAGGTACTTGAGACACAAGCAGTGCAGGAAGGAAACTCTTACCCTCCTTGGTTGCCCTGACATCCGGAGATAAATCTCCCATGTGAAAGGTACGCACCTTGTGCCATGAGGGTAGAAGACGTCCTTATCATTAGAGATAGGGAATTTAGGGCCACAATGCCATATAAGCAAACCTTGTTACTTCTTCACCAATTTACTTCCCCAAGCCCAAATCCTTTTGTCTTGTCAACTTTTCACAAATGTATTGTTTCTGTGTCTAAATGGTATAAAAGCTTCTTGCTTTGGTAATTTTTTTTTTGAATTTCCTAGTTTTGTGGGATTCCTGTAAACACAGATTTAACTTTGCTTTCCTCTTGTTAATCTGTTTTATGTTAATTCAATTATTAGACAAGCCAAAGTATTTAGAAAGGAAGAGGAAAAAATTTTCCACTCTCCAGTGGGTTAGTATAATAATCTTAACATATTTCCTAAACTGTAATCTTGTTTTCTTCTAATCATGTTTTATATCTTGTAAAATGCAATTCTTTCAAAAAACAATTCTAAGTATTTACTTTCCCTGCTTAAAATTCTTTACTAACTCACTTTCAGTGTTATTGTGAAGTCAAAATTCTGTAACGTGGTTTTTGTCCATAGGTCACACAGACCCTGTTTGTCTCTCCAAATTCAATGCTCACCACTTCATTTCTTGCCTAGTGAAACATGCCACATGTTTCCCTTCCCGTAGCTCCTTACAAACTCTGTTCCTTCAACCACTCCCCACATTTTCATCTGGTTAGCTGTAACTCATCTGTCAGCTCTTGTTCTACGTATCATTTTCTGAAGGAAGATTTCTGTATGCAACACATCTATGAAAGTGCTAAGTATTTCCCTTACCACATAATTTATCATACTATTTTAAGCATTTGATATATTCTACATACATATATACACACATTACAAAGATTCAAGAGAGCTTTTCTTTCTCCTGTGGTCCAACTGCATTTATCTATCTATCTATCCATCTATCTATCTATCTATCTATCTATCATTTATCTATCGATAGTACTGATTATCGATTGGATAGTCGTATTTTTGCAGTTTGAATAAAACATGTATATATTTTATATATATTAAACATATGTTTATATAATCTGTATGTATTATATACAGATTAATAATATACTATATACAGATTATATAATGTGTATGCATACATGTATTTATGTATAAGCTGCCTTGCTCTCCCTCCAAGGATACACCTTTCATCCTTAGATGATAACCCGAAAATTTGGCCAAGGCACCAATTAGAAAAAAGCAGCTGGGAATGTAAATATCTCACCAGGCTTCTTCTGGAACTCATTCACACTATCTGACATATCCACTGTATGCAAATAAACTGAATCCACACACAACAGAGCAAACCGATTTGCAACCATAGTTCTAAATTTATATCTGAAACATTCACATATCTCTTACCCCATGTCAGCCTTCGGAGACATGACAGTAAATGCTATACTATCTTTGTGTCTTTACTGCAGGTGGATGCAGCATGAGAGCACCATGATCACGTAACATGAAAGGGTTATTTTATCCAGGCTATGAGAAATTGAATAAAGCTCTTTTTCTTTTGTCTTGAAACACATACGTATTTTTTTCAAATCAAATGCAAGAAATACTATCGATGTTAAGTGACAAAATCAAATTGACTGAAAACACACATACATGCACACATGTGTTCTCTGTAAAAGGATCTAAGACATGAATCTGACAATTTCTCCCAATCAATTTCCATTATTTCCAAAATCTAGCCTGAGTAGTTTTCAAAATATACATCTTGACTTTTTAAATATAGTTTGCTTGTTTATTCTAATGCTTATCCATTTGGTGGTGCCAATGATAAATAGGATACAAAATTAATTTTGTCCATTTATGGGCTAATAAAGGGAAAATGATAGGAATTATTCAGCAAATACAATGATTTTTTCTAGTGGCCTGAAATCCTGCAGATTCTCCTAGGGCTACCATGTGGGTCTCCTGATGGCCCCTCAAGAGTCTTAAAATATAAACAATAAAAGCACATGGATGTAAAATCTTAAAGTAACTTAAGAGCTTTAACATTAATGTTTATTATGCTAAAATAGCATCATTATAAAACATTTTAAACACCACTTTGCTGTTTGTAAGATATTACATTTTCCAAAAGAGAGTTATAAAATACAGATGAGGGAAAATAGTTTTTAGGAGGCTTTTACCTATTATTACAGCACATACTATTCTAATTTCAACTTTAAAGGAATGAGAAACATAATGGCTCATTATTATAAATATATAATAAAGACATTATACTACATCATATATATGTTCAAAAACTTCTTTTATTTAATGTTCATTTGTGAAAGCAGCACATTTAAAACACCATTGAACTAGTATATTGTATTTCTTTAGCAAATCAACAATCATTAATTCATGCATTGCTCCCTTTGTAAACACTAAGGGCTCAGAAAAATAAGAATTTAAAATATATGCTCTAATAATTTAGTGAAATAATTACCAGCTTCTTTTATATTTTCTGCTCTTTCGAAAAGGAATGCTACTACTTTCACAATTAAAGTAAACCGTAGAAAATCGCAGGATCTAGTTCTTTGAATACTTCCTTTTTTTTCCTTCTTTCATTCTACTTTCTTCTTAGCGAATTTTATCTATCCTCATTGGAATCAAAGAGTTTCCCAAGAGGGAAGAGTAAGATTCATGAAGCCAAGTACCTTAACCTGTCCATTAGGAATTTGGTTTTGTACTTAGATGCAGCTTTTCTAAATATTGTGTTTGAACACATATCTAAACTGGGACAATCAAAGGAGTTATGTATCTTTAAAAAGTAAATATTTTAAAAATTATTTCAATATGTGTTTGAGCTTTTCAGATACATTTTAGTCAAGTTCTGAGAGGAATATAGAGAGATGAGGCTATTATTCTGCTTCAACTAAATAAGGCTATGGGATTTCACTGTGCCCATTCATGGGAAGGGATTCTTTGTACTGTGTTTTGCTCTCAGTTTCTAATAAAGAAACAAAAAAATAGAGATATTGAGATACATGGAAAAAAAGGGAAAGAAAGGAGAAATTGAATATGAGGACCCAAGTCTGAGAATATTATATCCATTCTTTCCACTATAGTTAAGTTGTTCTGCTCTAACTAGCCCCCAACACTCACACATACCAGCAGAAATCCTCTAGCTACATGACTACAGTGGGAATGTTCTTGCATGATCCTGAGTCTCTAACTACAGTGCACATTCAAGGGATAATGCCTCAGCTACTATCAGCCAATCATTTCACTCCGTCTTCCAGGCCCAGTGCTTTATACATGAGAGACCATTAGAGCCCTTTGCTATTTGTTTCCTACTTAACACATAGTTCTTTTATTTTCCGTTTATGGCTGTGACCATTGCTACTTGGAGTTTCCACCCCATGGAAAATTTCTCTGCAGTAGGTAACACTAGACCTAACATAGTCAAGCAAAAATGGGAGGAAGAGGGTTGACTTTTGCAGCCTTCTATCCCCTTACTCCACTTACCTCTAAAATCAAAATTCTGGTTAGGGTTCTGTGAATCAATATATTCTACTTTTATTTTTTGCTTTAGCTAATTAAAATTCAGTTCCTGTTCTTTGTTATTACTTATAATAAAGTGGAAATCCCACTGAAACATGAATGCCACTTTTTAATATAAATTTTATTAAAGTATAGCATGCATAAAAGTATACAAAAACATCTAATTTAATGAACTTCTTAGAAAATGAACACAATAGACTAACTCAGTCACTTTGGGTTGAGAGTAATTTGACTAGCTACATTAATTGCATGTACCCCTCTCCTCCAAAGAAAGTAAATTAAATATATTCTTACATTTGAAGTGAATTATGCTGGCAACAGTCTTACCTGTGTCCACTCATTAGTTTGTGGATCATAGGATTCCATGGTGTTGAGGTATGTCTGCCCATCATAGCCACCAACGGCATATAACCTGTCACCAAGGAGACAAACTCCAACAGCATCCCTGGGCATACTCAAAGGAGCCACCATGGTCCATGTGTCTGTTTTGGGATCATATCTAAAATGCAAGGATAATAAGACATATTCTAATCACATTCAGCTTTCACTATGTAAATGATACCCTTTCAAAAAGCATGCCATGAAAGACAAAACCACTTTGTTCTAAAAGCTCATTTATTTGAGCAGGTGCCTAAGAACTAATATCCACAATGTCTGGCTCTCTAAATTTTAAAGTATTTAAAAATATACCTAATTCTTACATATATAGATGCAGAGTCATTTAACAAAATGAATATAATGATTTCTTTCCATGAGGAAGTCAGATATGTAAATCACTATTTACCACAGTATAAGCAAAGTGTTTTGGTAATGAAACAGAAGTAACTGTTAAAGATCTGGGAGGAGAAACACCGTGAAGATGGCGGCTGAGTAAGTAGAAGCTGAGTCTTCTTGCTCATGCCCCCAGCACAGATTTTCAGCTGATCTTCTGACAAGGGACCTGAACAACCAATGGAATCTTAACTGATATGATTTTGAAGCCAAGGAGTATATAGGAATTTTTGCACCATCTGGTAAGAGATTTTATAACTTGAAGGGGAAATATCCTGTTTAAGGTGCTGCCAGCAAGGGAGAGAACAGAGGTGAGAAAATGCAGTTTAGTAGTTCCTGCTCCTCCTGGCGTTAGGGTAGACTCCCAACCCTAACGGAGAGAGACTTGGGACAATATATGGAGTCTAACTCACAGCAAGAAGCACATCCGTAGCTGCAATGCTAACTGGGAGAGTCTATCTCCTAGAACTGTCAGAGGCACTGGCAGGCTGTGCCTAGCCCTGACTGTGTAAGACTCTGCCTTTTGGGGAAGTAGAGTACGTGGAGAACCAGAGAGTGGCTCAGCGCTGCACTATGAGTGCCACATAGGGACTTTTTTAAAGAGGGAAATGGAGGCGTGGCTGAGCAGGGAACACGTTTTTGAGCAGCTGCCCTGCTAACAAAGAGGCCAGATTCAAAGCACGGTTGATGCCCAACGAGCCCAACTGGCCAGGAAGAGTAGAAGGCTGCATGGTGAAGAGATTGTGGGGCCCCACCCAGTGCAGCTGGCATGAGGGAGGCTGTGCACAGAATGGAAGGCTTGGGTCTGAGCCTCCTGCGAGAGCGGTGAGCTAGGAACTGGGCGAGCTAGAGCGGAGTGCCTGAGATTGTTTGCAGCCAGGCAGGACCATTCAAACTGCAGGGTATAAACCTCTGGGAAGGGGAAGGCATGCCCATCCCCCACCTGCAGGACTACAAACTCCACAGAATAGTAAGGCCTGACTCACCCCCCTGCCGGGTGCACATCCACAGGGGAAAGAAAGAGAATTTCCAAAGGAGCCCTCTACGAATTTTTATCAGGCGTTATGCTGGCTCCTCCTTGGACCCCATTCCACTGAAAACAGCACAGCAGAGGTTAGAAATTGGCACAGCAAGAAGTATTCAGGGCCCCACCGAACCTTGGCTCTTAAAGTTGTCATCAGCACAAAGCAGTGCTATTTCAAAGCAATGCTTGGTCTTCATTGTCAGAGTGTAAGCTCTGTACCAGCGACTCTATTAAAGTTTACAGCCCTCAGGCAAGTGAAGTATCAGTACATAAATGGTGGCTAATATTGGCTGTGAAGTGAAAACTTGATGAAGTTATAGGTAGTCACAGAACAAAAGCTAATTGGTCATTGAAAATCCTATTGAAGTTTTTGAGGTGCCATTAATTTTCAAGCATGGTCATTTCTATAGCTTAAAAGTAAGAATCCCAAAATATTTAAAGGAAAATTGTTTTAAATTTAAAAACATTTGATAGCAAATGGAATTAAAAATGTCCATTTTTCTAAATTTGTACAAGCAATATTCTGCTGGAAAGCAAATTAAAAAACACAGAAATGCTTTGTAGCCAGGTATGTTTTACTGTAAAACAACACGAATAAGGAAGCAAAGAAAGAAAAGCGGAAAAAAGTGAAACAGCTCTGAGCTTTTAGATTTCTAGTACATGTATTCTACAATCTATAATTGAGTTGATCTTAACAAATTATTTGTGAATTACAAGTGACAAGTGGTCAAAAACAAATAATTTTATTTTATTTTTTCTGTAAAGAAAACTGACATCTTACCAGGTATCATGGGATTATCAGTTAAAATAACTTCATAATTAATCTTAATATCTATTTCTTCTTCAAAGTTATCTTGGGATTTAGGGTTGCTTTCATTTTTATCTAATTATAAGACCAAGCTTTTCAGGTATATACATCAAGAATCACAATCCACAAATGTTTTTAATTTATTAAGGACCACATTTTACCCATAAATCAATTTAGAGCAGAATTTATGTTTTTATAATTTTCAGTCTTCTAAGCCATAAAAATGTTATTTCCTTTCATTTATTTAGTACTTTTTAAGCTTTTCTCAAAATGTTTTATTTTCTCTTTAATGGCATTCTGTATGTATTGTGAAATTTATGGCTAGATATTTTGAAACTATTTTTAATGGTAGTTTTATAAATTAATTTTGTTATTTATTACTCACATGTAGAGATATAATTAATTTTATATATTGACTGAGTATACAGCAGCCTTATCAATTCACATATTAACTCAAATAATTTCTTTTTTAAAGGTTTTATTTATTTATTTTTAGAGAGAGGGGAAGGGCGGGAGAAAGAGAGAGAGAAAGGTAAATGTGTGGTTGCCTCTCTCGTGGCCCCCACTGGGGACCTGGCCCACAACCCAGGCTTGTGCTCTGACTGGGAATTGAACCAGTAACCCTTTGGTTCACAGCCCATGCTCAATCCACTGAGCTACACCAGCCAGGGCTCAAATAATTTCTATTTAAATTCTGTTTCAATTATCACATGCAAATTTGAACATTGAAAGTTTTATTTATTCCTTTGCAATTGTTATTTTTTCTTTTATTGAGTTATCATTGGCTAGTTACTCTATTAAAATGCTGGAGAACAGTGGCATTGGCAGTCACATTTTTTCTCATTCTAATAAAAATTTCAAAACAAAATATTTCAATATCTGAGTACCGATTTTTGTACTATTTTCTCTTTCCAAATTTGGTGAGATTTTTTTTTATTATGAGTGCTTAGTTTTACCTTTAGTTTTGCATGTATTCAGATGTTCATTTTATTATCATATCGAGTTATATTGGTTAACTTTTCTTTGTTAAATCAAACTTGTATTTCTGGAATAAATTCAAATTTGTTGAGATATATTTCTTTTCATTTATATCTAAGTTTTATTTGCTAATATTTCTTTTAGATACTTGCATCTATGTTCTGCGAAGGTTAGCCAGCATTATTTTTCTTTCTCTTGTGTTTTCTTGTATAATATTTATGTAGTTGTATTTTTTATAAATTTGTTCATTTCAACTAACAATTCAAATAATGGTATAATATATTCAAATAATCTGTTGATATAGTCTACATGATATACAGTGATCTACTTTTTTATTTCTTATAAAAGTATTTTTTTCCTTGACAATTTAGCATGTAGGTTATACATTTTATTGCAAATGTTTAGAGAAACACCTTGGGCTTCTTTTAAATCTCTCTCTAGCATGCTTTATTTTTCTATTTTATTAATATGTTTTTATCATTATTTGACTCTTGTATTTGTTTTATTTTTTGTTATAATTATTATAACTTCTTGAGATTGAAGCTG